>JAQGBY010005412.1:0-14689 GCA_034698785.1 Mycogona germanica | reverse complement strand
AGCTACAATCGCGGACACGGAAGCTACAATCGCGGTCATAGCAGCTACAATCCTGGTCATAGTAGCTACACTCCTGGATATGGAAGCTACAATCATGGACACAGTAGCTACAATCGCGGACACGGTAGCTACAATCGCGGTTATAATAGCTATAATCCTGATTACGGTATATATAGTCCTGGCCATAGTAGCTATAGTCCTGGCCATAGTAGCTATAATCCTAATAAATATGGGCGTTACAATCATGGACACGGTAGCTACAATCGCGGTTATGATAGCTACAATCCCAGTTACAGTAGTTATATTTCTAGCCATAGTAGATACCATCCTGGATATGGAAGTTTTAATCCTAGCTATGGTAGCTACAACAGCCCTGGATTTGGTAGCTACAATCGGGGTTATGGCAGCTACAACCCTGTCTATGGTAGGAGCTATTATCTTGGATATGGCAGCTACAACGTCGGATATGGATTGGAACATGGACAAATTAATCCCAACGGCGTGTAATCGTTTTAAAGACAGCCATAACTACAATGTCAAATTATCGTTGCATTGTTGTGAGACATTCTATGCACAAATCAAATCACACACTAATTTAGCAAAAACACAATTTTATAGCAGTCTTTAATGGCACATGGCACAATGGACGAAGATGTATCTAATTTTATACCGAAATAAAAATGTGTAATATATTAAAAACCAAATATTTCGATGTTTTTTAGCTAAACATTTTTAAGATTGGAATCGGGACTAATAATTTATCAATAAGTTTTTAAAGAATCGAGTGTAAACATAGAAATCCTAAAATGTTGAATTCTATTTTTTTTACTGCCATTCATTACACATTCATAATTCATAATTATATTTGTCTGATTCTAATCCAATTTGGTAAATCTATATGCCATATCTGCATGACGATATTGTAATGTTTGCAGCAAAAGCTCTGTCCCTCACTTGCGTTCAAGTCTATATAATCGTTATCTAAAGTTGAAACATATCGACAAAAAATGAAAAGGTTTCAAGAGTCAAAAATGGAACGTACAAATTTTTGTTCAATGAGCAAGGAAAGCGAGTGGGCATTCTCTTCAAAGGGCTAAAAACCTATCAAGTCCTGATGCAAAATATCAGAAGATACGAAATTCGATTTCGATTGGCGATCGCGAGGGGGACGAAGAGAGGTCAAACACGTTCCGATGTCTCGTCTCTCCCGTTTCACTATGGGACAATTCGAACGGCAATAGAGAACGGCAACGGTCAGCCACTGAGGTCATCGGATTGACCGGCGGTCCATTCAATGTCCGGCGGCATCCACTAGCGATCGCGAGTGCCGCCAATGATAGGGATCGAAAAATAGACTTCTGTATATTGATCGAGTGCCACAGTTCGAGGTTTTTCATTCTCAACTCAATTGGATGGTTATTACATTGAAGATACGTAAACGGAGATACCAGAACGAGGCTTCAAGCGGTCAAACTATATATAATAGGACAAATGACCAGCATGGCTGCATAGAAAAAGCTATCATAATCGAGGAACGATAGACTTGGGGTGTTTCCTAAATTCTTATCATCTAATCTGACCATACAACCGAAAGAGGGAGCACAAATTTTGCCCAAACATTTTGAAAGACAACCATCTAATTTGACCGTTCGAAAATATTTCTTTTGAAATATCAATGCTAGCTTAATAATGAAGAAACGACATAGTCGTAAATTCAAACTTGTAGATTAGGCACAGTCGTATTTCACGCGTTTTAAGGTTTTTGTCCCATTGTTCCAAATATTGATTAGACGACAAGTTTGAATTTTTGCGATTTTATCGATGCGTTTGTGTTTTTAGACTGCTTTTTATGATTAGACAGAATTCAGACACACTGATGGTGCACCGAATAAATTCATATTAAAATTAACAAATGCGAAACAGAACATCTTGACGAGTCCAAACTACAACATCCAAGATTTCAGGACCAGTTGGCCGTTAAAACAGTATCTTAGGAGGACAACTGATGTGAAGGAGCAGTCTGGTACCAACAGGGGACCACGCCCATAAAGAAGGCTTTAACGCCAGCAAGTTGGAGTCGGCCATCTTTCCGAACACAATAAAATTTAGTGGGCGTGGTCAGTAGTCCGTTGATCCAGTGTGAACACCATCTCTTCCTACCGCAACAATAAACACCGGTCAACTAAGAACTAGTTTCCTGAAAGTGAGGCGGCAGAAAAATAGCCACCTCCGTCGCGCGGTTTGGGGCCGAACACAAACAGAAATAATGGAATGCCATCAACATTTTTTTGGTGGCGGTGGTGGCGATCTTTTGGCGGCTCACCGTGAAGGTCCTATCCTCCTATGATCAAACGTCCTAAAAATAAAACAGATCCAATAATGATCACACATTATATAGAGTATATACATTATACTCTGTATAAGGAGAATATAAGCCAAATGCACCGCCTGTTTGCACCAGTCCATGGCAGGTGTACTCTGGCGGAATTTCTGTAAAACACTCGCCCAATTGACTAATTGTCCATAGTCTGGTCTAGTGGCAATTGGAAGAACCAATAATGGGGGAAAATGAAATTTTGGAGAAAGCATCTTGAATCCTAAGTGTAAAACTTCGAAAGGAGATTCTGTCCGCAGGTGGCGCACGCATAGGTCAAACAGGTCAAGTGGGAACCTATTTTCTTTTGCATTGGCCATTAATAATGAAATCCTTGAGAAGTGCTCAGGAGGATGAAAGGTTGTCCTACGCACACAGCATGAACTCGTATATTAAGCACAAAAACCACAAATCTTCATTCGCCTTCGCCATCAACGCGGGAACCAACACCGTCCACCGAGCAACGGTGAGAGAGGAAGTAAAAAAAAATCGAACGACTGCAACAAACGTTCAACAGAAATGGTGTCACGCTTCCTGGATCGGGAGGGGGCTTTGGTGACTCTTATGTTCGACGGACGATCGGCCATCATTCCCGATAATGGGAACGCCGTATTGCGAGGCGGACATCAAACCACTGAAGATATATTTTTAGACCAGCGCACGGTCAAGCACATTTGAACACCGTGCGAGCCACAACTCCAACGCCGTTTAAAAAAATAAAAGCAGCAATGTAGTTTGTAAATTTTTTCATAATTCGTCAAGTTAGAAAAAATCTTTAATCCAATTTAGAAACACACAAATTATCAAGAAAAAAAGCACCAATCAACAGTCTGATTCCGTCCGACTCCTCACCCTGTGATTGGCTGATTTGGCCACGTTACCCCGTAACGTCACCAAATCAGCCAATCACAGCTTGGGGAAGATAAACTCCACTGAGGATGATTGACTCCAAAATAGGCCCCCAGCATTAATACTAGAAATTCACGCCCCTTAATAGTGATGAGTTTAAAATTGATTACATCTTCTTTGCCAAGCCAAAAGCTATTTCTTTTACAAAACATTAATAATAAATCATTGGCCGATGCATTCGCTCTGAAGACTCCAGGTACGCTGCGACATTTATTCCAAGTTTGTAGAGAAGTAGTATCGTCAAAACAGAAACCCATTTCAAAGCAATAAACGTTCAGAAAGAACGAACAAAGTGTGGCGGTGAAAGAAAAGGAAAAAACTCGTGCACCTTTGGATCTGCTAATGCAACGATCGCGGTGAAGCCACACTACGCTCGTAAATAGCTTGGGGAAGAAAAAAGTAGTAACAAAAAAAAATGGGGCAAGTGTATTGGTTTGGACTAGCGTAGGTGACTGTGTGCATGTATGTTTGTATAGGTTGTTTGTTATAGATGTGCGTTTACGTTTTTCACGGCTTGTGGTCGACTCCCGTTGCAGCTAAAATCCTCGGCAACTCTTCCTCTCCACCTACCATCACGCATCCAGGCGATGACACCAAAACTAACAGCTACGACAAGATACGGTCATACACGTTACGAAACAAATAAGATTATTTTATGGATATCTTGAAAACTTCTCACGCCGTCTTGGAAAAGTTTCACCATGCAGTTCTGTAGAAATATGTATCGCTATGTTGTTGGCCCGTAATTTCTCATTCGCACAACATGATAGTCCAATTCGCTCAGCAATATCTTGGTAATTTCATGTGTGTCCCTTAACGGTACGTCTTGGTTCAAGCGGATCGATGGAATAGAGCGCCCTATCCAGCAGAGAGCCCAACCGCACGCGAAATAACGCAACCAAATAAATGAACGACGCGACAACAACTGTTGGACGCCATCCAAAACGATGCGAATAAAACTGGAGAAGCTGGAGACCGCAGGGTTATACCCCGACTGTAAATAAAAAGGCATATATATCGCTTTTAGCTCTCGTTGTCTCTTTTGAACTGAACGAACGCGCAGAAACTTCTGTTTTCTCGTCTCCGCAGATCTCTTTCTCGGCGCCGTGGACATGGCGCCTCAAAGCAAACACCTCAAAAGATGCATCTTCTAAAACCCTTCAATACATCGTTTCCACTACTATTGGCAATTGAGCTGGTTCGCGACGGACTCAAAGCTCTATAAGGTTAGAATTGGGAATGACATTACAGCGGTTTTACAAGATCAGGCGTGATCGACAATAGTCAACTGTGGTCAGTCGTACGAAAAGTGGTGAAATTGCCTAGACTCCTTCCTCTAGGTATGAAGGCAAGGTTAGGCAAAATTCCATGAGCAGGTACCTGGCCTTCCCAATTAAATTTTAAGACAGACAGCAGAACAGTTTTTGCCCCTGGCGTACCAAATTGTTGGCAATCGCTGTATGCAAGGCGTTGTTGCTGATTGCTAATGATAAGGGGGAATATAGCAGCGGGCACACATGTTCCATACCGGTGCAAAATGATGGTGATCTACTGATCAGTCTTCCATAAGGCATATGAATCGAGAGCTAAAGAGAGGTCAAATACAACAGTCTTTTTTAAAAAATCATTAATTTAACTTGAAGCACTAAAATAACACAGCACTTTGTAAGAAGGGGTTGTTTCACATATTGCCATGCAGACAGAGACCATATACTTAAAAAAAAGTGCTCCTCCTGAAACAACGAAAATAAGTTAGCTAGCTACACTAGCATTGTCATTTGTCGACATCGGAAGCGCAAAGTTGCAGTATTATAAGAATAAAACATAATTTTGTGAAAATTAAAATTGCTTTAAATTGGTAATTGGGTGTCGCGTAAATTCATTTTCGACGGCGTTCACGCACAGCACTCAATATGCGAGCAAATCGTTTCAATCGCGCGGTCAACATATTGCTCGGGAGTAACCATTTTTATAGGCTACATTATTATTTGGACGAGTTTTAATCGGAACCTGCATTAGAGCGAGAGGGGGGGCTTCATTACATTCCATTAGCGGGATTTGATTGTTGAAATTCCTAATCGAATTCCGATTGTCGCGACACACAACAGCACAACAATGCCAGACTCGTTAATCGGCAAAACCTAAATCGCACACAAATTCCAAACACGCATACCGAAGTGGATCTGCAAATCCAATCGAAAATTAGCGATGCGCGCGCACACACACACATTCGATTCGACAATTACGATTATCAAAATCAAAGTGCAGATTATTTAACCATTTATTGGAGGGAGGTTGCGCCCACTTCTCTCTGAAACTCTATCCCTAATACATTCCATATGACGGACGGCAAACCGATTTTTGTCCGGTGACCCCAAATTGCTAAATTTCTACAATTTAACGAACTCTTGATGAAGTGTGATTCAACATTTCGAAAGGAAACCAGTTAAATTTCAATTACACACAAAGAATATGATTTATTATATTTAGAAAACCAAATATGCCCATCCACATCTCACACACAAGCTCACATATTAAATTCCGGGCAGATCAAAGAATTTCAAACCCAAAAGATTCCTTGATGGAACTGGGAAAAATGTAGATGTTTATATTAGTGCACAACATGTCTGTCGCCTGTATCCTCATGAGAATCTTCGCGTAGTCTCATGCACGGAACTTGAATCATCCGATCAATTAATGTTTTTTTCGGTGGATCAATCAATCGATATTTCTATAAAGTAGCCACGTTCTTTTAAAAAATGTAATTTTTGCTATTTCCACAATGTATCTTTTTTAAAACTCATTTATTAACAACGAAAGGAGACCTCTTGGATCTTAAGAGTAGCGACAATGTCAAGTTATCAGATAGAGAATTGTCCGACAGTTTTCAGTCGGGTCTCGAGAAGATATATATGGAAAAGCCGCAGCAGATCCAAAACGTATTATGGAAATCAGCGTTGAGCTCGCCCTGGGGGTGGAGAGATATACTGTAGAGAGCGAGGTTGTAGGGAGATGGGAGGTGGTGAAGTAGTGGGGGGGTTGATCAGCACAACTAACGTCGAGCAACGCCGCAAAAGTGCCGCCACGCCACCATGCCCATAAATATGCCATGGCGAGTGCAGGATATATACGAGAACTTGTATCAACATTTTTGTGCATGTATTTTTCCACTGGCGACTGAGGGGAGCGAGAGAGAGAGACAGAGCGAGAGAAGTGGGTTGGATATTCCCCTTTCCAACATACGAACGGCTTTTGCAGGAAAAGCGTCAAATTACCATAATCGTGTTGCCAAAAATGATTGCGTAATTGATTCATTAAACCGCGTCTGATTGCATGCACCGCGGCGGGATACAACAACCACTCGGTTCAACACCGCGGGATTTCGCTAGGGTGACATTTTGGATACAAGAACAAAAACAACAGTGTGCGCGTATTCAATATTCCTACATTTTTTTCTCATTATGTTTCCATGCTCGTTGTATACGATTAGCTATGCTAATCTATATACGATTAGCAGTTACTTGTCGCAACGTTGAGAACTAGCAGCGCATGTGAGGCAGAATACTTTCAGCTCTAGCACGAATACCAATACAATATCAAAACAACTAAACCCACAGATAAACTTACATATTTCTCCAATCATAACATTATTTTAAAAATAAATTTGATTTTAAATTACTCTTCTCACTATCATGTTATTCCTCAATATGAATGATTTATTCATACTCAAAACAGTATCTAAATATAATACGGTACAAAAGAAATTGAAAATGCGAGCGTTGTGGTGTACAACATTGTACGAATCGTCGTAGGCTTTTCGAGATTGTACGTAGGCTTGTCAATTTTCCTTCATTTTCAGAATCATAAAGTGCAATGACATCGAATACAGAGTAGGGTATAACTATCGTAATGGAGGAGGATCAGCGATCAAGAGCGATAATGGGCCCGTTTTTCAAAATTGCTCTGTAAAATAGACAAGAGCCCAATTTAACGTCGATGACTAATTACACGAGGGCAGCCAATGACATCTTCACTGTTAGAGCTTGCCAAGCAGACAATAACGGGGGATGAAAAGAGCGAGAGGAGACCGAAAATTAATCGAGGCTGCACCAAGTGTGGCGCCGAAGATAAAAAATTAATCGACGTGTTCTTAAACATTATTAGTTTCGTCGGCACAAAAAAAATTGCCTTCCCGCCAGTAGGGCGGTCGGGTGAGCATTTTTGGCAGACCCTGCATTTAGCGAGCAAACCACATTCAGTGGGTGGTTCGCGACAACGCCGTCACCAATCACTGCTATCTGACGCGATGAGAGAGAGACAATTGGGATATTCTGAAACTCTCCTCCCCCTCCCACGCTACCCGAATTTGAAGCAAACAAAAGGTTGCTGAACCATTATTGCCTCATGTGACCAGAACCCTTAGCCATCAGTTGCGTGTGCCGACCAGTTGCAATGAACGACAAACAATTTTCGTTTTAAAATATTGATATACGAACAATTCATGATTTCCAAGACTATCGATTTGATTTTCATAATTTTTGACTAAATTGACTAAATTTGTAAATAAATTAAAACAATTAAATAAGTAACTAGAAGTAACTGAAGCGTACAGGAAAACAACAGTGCTACATAACTTTCTCTGATTCATCATTGCTAAGTTATTTTCTTCCTGAAGTCAACATTTAAATGTCCTTGGATCCATAAAGACCTTTTCTTTTCATGAACCGCAATTCAAACGAATAAACCCGATATGAAATCGAGACATCACCAAGGATGTGCGGCGGACCCAAGAGGATTTTAAGTTCAGAGACACAATCGATATAATCGAGCGACGGGGTGAGGATCCGAGTGGGGTGATCGCGTCGACGGCGCGCCAGCACGGCGTCCACGCTGTCACCGATACAAATCATACTTTTGATTACCACGATCGTCGAATTCAAGAGAGGTCGATGGTGGATGAGGAGGACGCCGGCGAGGGAGGATGGAAAGGCGTGGTCCTATGGACGAATACATGTCGAGGGCAAGTTCGACAGGGGGTTTGAAGAGGGTGAGGGGGAAGTTCTGGCGTGGCGATTCGGACAAAATGACCACCATGGGAACCAGTGGCTCCGGTTATTAACTTCCAATACAATGCTAACGATTTTCGAAACTGCCCAACGCTCAAAGCCACTCCTATAAGTTCTCGCCATATATCCCGTATGGGGGGATATATAACCGAGATTTAGGTCCAGTAAAACGGCCGAGCAAAACCGTGCCGAGTTCGCTACCCCGCCTAAAACTTCAAATACAAAAGCTGGACTGCGTGGCTTAAGGGCGTTACGGAATCAGACACCGATATGATGCGAAACGAGCCACAGCCAACGTGTCAATTGAAGTGGGCCGCAGCTTACGCGACAGCAGGCCGCATCGCGAAATATCAAACTCGTAGCTCGAAAAAAAATGTAAATTGGTATTTTTCAAAAAGAGTTTTTTTTAATGAAGTACTTTTAAAGGAAGTAATCATTTTATATGGTGCATGGACAAGAACTGTAACCTCGGAGATTGTTGTTAGAAAACTACAAGTATTAACAGGCGACTAGGAGAACTAATTGTTGAACTCAACAATATCAAAAATGAACAATAGTAAACAAAACGAAACTGTAATTCATTAGAACAAGAATATGAATTGTTGCAATTGTTGAACTGGATGGACTGACGTCATGTTCGTCGTCTGGTTACCAAGTGTAGATTGATTGTCCATGGGTTGGTATTTCCACATGCTGCAAAATAAATGCACGTTAAGTGCATTTCAGCTCGATTCAGTTCGTCCGGGGCTATGGAAATTTCAGTTGTGGATACGGCATTTTAACGATTTATAATGGTGGTTGGCGGAAATTGGGACAGGGAGAGAAAGAGAGTTATGGGGAAGCTGGAGGCGCACAACCCATTTTATGCTAATGCCTCCACCCCTACGCCCAAATCATTAACGTGGGATGGAAAGGGTGGAGGTTTGGGGAGCAGACAACAACAGAATGGAGAATTGGGGGCAGGACACGCTATGCAGGCCTGCAGCAGTCGATAACAATCGAAAATTCATCCGGCAGCAATTTGCCGGCCAACTGCTGTCGTCCATGGACGACATCGATCAATCACTGACGACAGCAAATGCAGCTAGTCACACAGAAGAGACTTTCGAGTACTTGGACTTTTTATTTTGTACTTTGTACATCACATGAGCCATAAAAAAGCAAGGATAAAAACTCTTTGGAACATTCAAGCCTATCCACAAAAAAGACCCCGGCGACAGTCGCTTAAACGTGATTGTTATCAGGTCATCCCTACACAAAGAAGCATTAAGCAGCATGGGTAAAAATCAAATCGTAATTGAGCGATTAAAAATTAACAGCCTTCATGCAAAATATTAAGAACGTCTAAGAAAAACAAGTTTGACTAAAGCTGAAGCCCCTGTAAAATAGAAAGAATTCTTTTAAAACTGCAAACATCACATTGCGCAAAAAAAAACCACTTTCCAAAATCGATTCTGTTTACAACCGTCAATGCATCCGTGACATCCTAATATTAGCTGACACTACAATTTTGACATTTTCTTATTACAATAGTACTCATCGTTGGTTTTGGAATATAACCTAGGTAAATATTCAGGACTCAGTTTGGGTTTATATGCGACAAAGTTGGTTCGTATTTGCTCGTAGGCGCAGTTTTGATGAATGTTGAACATAGGAAAAAGCACATCTTACTTGTTGTGCCTACTTTTGTTTGAGAAATGCCGTTTTTAAAAAAAGTATGTGTAGTCGCGAACACTGGAGCATCTCAAACCGTGACACTGATGTGAAGTTACACAGTCATAATATTGCAAATGTTCGTGTCAAGAAGTGGCGGAGGCCTACTGCCATGCGCTGGCTTTGTTCAGCAACATCGTATACGTACGATCAATTTCAACACATTTCTCATCCTAAAAGCATTAACGTTCGTTACAATCAATATTGAGTTTCTTCCTCGCCATCTTTCGCCCCGAAGGCCTCGAATAAGACGCGGCGTATTTCCGAGTGCATTTCCGCCGAATTATGATACTTTTCGTAAACGACATGCCACGTAAATGCATGGAGGCATAGAATCTGCAAATGTACTTTAGCGCACATTTACTCGTGTATGGAAGAGGGTAAGCAAATTGTATATGCCAGAATAAAAAATATTTTTTTTTCTTTTCTTTTTTCACTTTTTTTGTTCCACCTCCGAGAACACAAACGCATTTCTTGCAACAATATGCTCGAGAAGATACACTTGTTCATAGACAGTTTTCTTTCGCCCGGGAAATAAAATGCTCTCGAGCACATACTACTCAGACCCATCGTCAAAGTAGAAAACTAACTCTTTAAGGAAGTTTCAAGACGAATGGTTCCTCAATAGAAAACATATTGACCTTTTGTAAGGTTTTTCATCATTCTGTTTGTAAGTATTTTCATTAAAATAACGCGAACAAAATTGCCAATTTACTGTGGCACTCGAATTTTAACAATATACATGCCCCACAGTAGGTGCATGATTTTGTCGTGTTTTAATTTTGACGCAAGTACGAGCATGAATAAGAATTTAGCAGTTTGTAATTTTTGAATGATGTAGTGTTGGAGTAACAAAAACGGCGAAAATACAGTATGTAACATGAAAATACAGCTTCGAAGTGGTAAATTAAAAGCTCTATTTCACCAAACATTTGCTCCTATTTTCCCGATTTTCATGCCGATGTAATAGTATATTTACGTGAATTTGGAAATCTATTTACGTCCATGAATTTTTGTGTCCATTGAAGGGGAAGGCCTCAAAAGGAGGAGGCAACGACCGCAGGCTCACGAAACAACAATCACTCTCAGTTGTATACAATTTCTGAGTCTAATCTTTTATTTAGTGAGCATGAGAGCCAAGGTATTGGACGACCCCTTGGAGGGACAAATCTCGTCGTCATTAAGACGACGATGATGCTGACGAGCAAAGGCGCTCCGCTTATGAGCGCGTCGCTTGGCGTGGTGGTGCATACATTTCGATTGAGTCGACCTCTGACCCAACGCTCATGGAGCTACTCCTACCGACTTCGCAATTTGCTCTCGTCGAGAGGTAATATCATTTCGTGCAAAGATGTGAAAGTTTAGACCCACATGGTGAATTTTAACGGCGACAACTGTGGGCGGAGGCCTTTTTTATACGCATTATTTTGGCATTTTTATCATAACATTATTCTTATAATAAAATGGTTTTTAGACGTCAGAAGAAATAGACTGAACTTAATCTTGAATTGATTGGGAAAATATTACCATTAGTCTCGATTGACATGGCCGAGACTGAACTCACCTGTCGGACTTTACCGCATTTGTCACTGGAGTGGAGTGGTCAAGAAATTTCTGGATTCGTTGGAATTGATGGTGATTGAAGGTGGGTTGAAGATTCACAATAACAATACTAAGATCACGGACAACCAAAGTCTTCACTTAGATGAAGACTTCTGGATTCTACCCTTACATCTGTTTTGACAATTTCGATGCAACAGCGCGTATGGACTCGTCGGTTGTATCTCTCTTTTCCCCTCTTCGTGTCTGTGTTCTGGAAGACCGCACGCCACTAGGAGGGACCCCCCGCCCCTACCACCCATCACAACACCAGGCCCCCCTCCCCTCCCCACAATCCCTTACCTCGAGCCCCCCCAGCATCTTATTTCTTCTCTAAACTTGGCCTCCGCTCATCTTCCGACAATGCTGCCAGGCGAACGCGCACCGACTGTCACGTGACCGAAACGGAAGCATTGTCTTTTAGACTAGAAAAATATCCCGACGGAGCGCAAATCTGACAACTTCCCTGTATCTGAGCTACCGATCGGTTATCTACCTGATTATGAATAAGAGTAGAGAGTATATATGAATTAACAGACGCAAGAGAGGAAATGCCAAATAAAATATTATTTTAATTTTAAATAAGAATATATCGTGATATATAAAAACATTGATCGAGCAAGGCGTGTAGGCGATTACAAGGACGGAAAATTGTAATTCGTGAAAAACTGCAACATTTTCTTATTTCTGACAACACTATTCTAACAAAAATTTCGCGCAAAGATCGTTAGTCAAACTAGATCGACTAAGATATCCGTGGGACAGTCAATTCAGCCACTCTTACAATTATCATTGGATGGAGCAGTGAACGTCATACTTGCGCACTGTGCATTCACACTTTCTCGTCTCGGCTCAACTCTTCCCTCGCAGACCCCGACATCCCTCCCTCCCCCCGCGGCAAACACGAATATAAATTACGACCACATACAGATGATTTTGGAATTGCGCCGTCAGAAATTATGGACGCCGAGATTTTGCAACGGGAGGTTAAAGGGGTGGCGGTAGGAAAAGACCAACGTCAGGAGACGAGGGAGGAAGTGAGGCGCCGTACATTACTTTCCCAACTTACCCCCCCCCCACACACACACACCCCCACCATCTCCCTCTCGCCACCCGCGAGACGCCACCCTCACTAAAAATTGTAATCACCACTGCAACGCACGATACAGTATCATCAACAACAGTTACAGTGGGATAAAACTAGGGAAATCGGGAGTTATGTTCGGTGCCTCACTGGTAGCACTGGCACACGCAACTCTACATATCAGCAAAGCCACACTTGGAAACATATTTGGGATTTCACAGCCCTTGCAGTTACGTATATGTAGATTTTATTATCGTTATGAAATATCTATCGCAAAATTTAAGAAATTTAATTGAGCATAAAATGCACAATTTTAAGAATTCTAGATGCTAAGTTCTCTATGTGAAGAGGGCATTGTGTTAGTGAGGCGAAGTGAGCAAAGAGAGCAAAGCTCCCCCGAAACATACTCTGTGGATGTGCCAAGAAAATGTCGTGATTTATTGGAAACCCCCTGTCCGAAAACTGACCAGCCAAAAAGCCCACAGTGGACAGCGGTCACGGCGGACACTGCATCGCGTTCGAAGAAATATGTGGGCCGTTTCGTCGACAGAATTGGACTACCGACGCGTTGGTTTCCAATGACGACGCCGCGCCAAACATCCGTGCAGAAAAAAAACAAGACCTATATTATATTTCAACCACCCACTGCAACAGCGAATCGGACAGATTTTGACTGTCAAGACAGACAGCAGCTGAGCCAATGTCCAATACTGGATCCAACAAACAAAACGCGATTGCGTTACGTAGCCTCAATTTTATGGATTAGGTCGGTAATGTGACATCAGCCAACAAATTGGAACATACACTTTTGCGCATGCGCTGCCACGGCAGCTTCGCTAACATAAATGTACAATCCGGATATGCCACGAATTCGAAAATATGTATGAAAATCTGGTCAAATTTTCCATTCGGTTTGTTGAAAATTCCGCCTAATGGAAAATTTTAGCCATCGTTTGTTTAATTATTTCGTTGATGTTTAACTTTTGTTTCGTGATGTCACGCGTGGAGCGGCAAATACGACCGACGCCGGGCGAGCAGTGATTGCTCGCCCATCAGGGGCAGCGTGTTACCAGCCAATGAATCACCAGACAGGAGTGACCATACCCAATGCGGACGTAGGACATGTCCCTCTCTCGTGTGCACGATTTATCGCCGGGACCAAGGCTCCCAGCCACGTAATAAATACGACACGCCGACGACTGCTCGGTCAACACAACCACGCCAGCAAACAAACGGTCGCCGCTGACAACCAACACTACAGCGTAACCCCAAACGCACTGCCGCTTTCATATGACAGTAAATTACCCGAGCCCACGAATAACACTGACAACAGAAACTAAATTACACTTTTCTAAAATCTGAATAAGACACTGCAGAATTGAGGTGATGTTTGAACAACGCGGCGATCTTTCCAGGCAAGTTCTTAGTGAACACACAAGTTCACACGCTTGTATAAATAACCTTTTCATAGAAAATTCTTGATCCGTGGCAGAGCCCAACACGTCGAATCTAAAACGGCTAAAAAAGAGAAAACTCCAGACTTGACAACTTGTTTAAGATCCTCAATAATACATCTTGGAGACGTGACCAACGACGCATGGCAGGATCTTCGCTCTTCGAGAAAGTGTGCCCATATCGTCATAAGACCTCCCTGAAGATTAATTATAACGTCATCAGAAACATCGCAATTACACGTTAAAAAATTACTGCACTATCATGTAAAATAATATTTTCTAAATCATTTTGTTATTTAAATTATGATTTGAAAAATAATATAAAAACATCAGAGAAAATTGTACAGTCTCAGCTCGGATCTCAAGAGCTTATCCAAACAGTATTGGGGGAAAATAAGTCACGTCTAACACATAATTCATCAGTCGACTTGCATTGCAAGATTGCCACAACGCCACAAATCCAATCGATCCAAGTTTTCAGAATGACGGT
>JAQGBY010005411.1:0-14691 GCA_034698785.1 Mycogona germanica | reverse complement strand
CTTAACGAAATTGAATAACATTTGAGCTGTAGATAGTTCCTCAAATTTGTAGTCGAGAGCAATTTATTTCAGATCTCTATGTTGCGTATTTCTCGAGATATGAGTCGTTGAAGTTTTAAGCATCGCCATTAAAAAGGAAAATTCCAAAATGGCGTCTCCACTTGGCCAAAATGGCGCTGCAGTCGCTCTCACGTGCGCCAATCACGTGCTACCAGTGATGCCAGCGACATTTGCCACATTAGATCCCGAATTTTTAATTTTTACTACATATCTGCTTGTTTAGTTAGAACATTTTAAGACATTTAGAAGCAACGTTTATGGCGAATGTCAGAAATGGCGAAACTATTGTTTTGAATTCTAGGTAAGCTAGTATCGTTACAGAACACCTGGAGTTTATCTTAATCCACTTTAATCCATTCGCTAAACATGTTATCGTTCTGCATTATCGAATTTACCGTTAAGTGCCCGAGTCGTTTCGATCCCGTTTCGAAACCTTTAAATGTTCGATTCTTTATGTCTTTGCCGGTCTTCACAATATTGTCAATATCCGGAACATCCCAAAGTCTCCTTTGTCTTCAAGTTCTCTTATGAAGACATCCTTCTTGAGCGTTGGATGGTTGCGACTAGATAAGAAAAACAAAAGCTCATTTTGATACGAAGGAGTTTCAGAAGTGATGTCCATTACGATCCCCTCAGTCCACTACGTCGGTTCGAGACCTCTTTTCCTTCATGGACATGGATACTCGCATTAACAAGAAGAAAGGCGCTTGGAGGAATTTATCTTGTTTGAAAAAAATTCCAGAAATCTCGACCGGGAATTGAACCTTGGACACGTCACCTCCCAATTGCTCGCTCTCGTGGCAGGTTTAGAATCTTGTTTAAGAATTAAATATGGAGCTGCTTAATTCTTACATCTCACGAAAATTTGTCAAGGGTGGTTCGAACACTTTCAAGTTAGGACGTCAAATTTCTGTTTTTACAAATGTTGATGTCATGACGTGGCTCATCGACAGAAGCGATCGAAACTAAAGACACGTCAAAGTTGAAATGTTATCAATGTCACCACAATTCTGGGAATCATTGGGAATAAAATGGACTATTCTGACTTTGACAACTTCTTATAAAAGAATTGTTTCTTACCTGGTCGTTTTCTAATCTCGTTGGAGTCTGCTTCGACACCTGGAATGGCTTTTGGAGCTGGGAAAAGGGCGTTTCTTCTGAAGGTGACGGAATGCTATTTTTATCCTAATCCAGGACACTTGTGACTTCGAGATTAGTTTGTTGGTTCGATTAAAACAATTTCATGTTTTTCGTCCCATCAAAGATTAGATAACCCGAATATAATTGTGTAGAGTCGATCAATATCCTTAAGCTCGTCGTTTGTTTCTTAAATTTGGACTAGTCGTAGCGCAGTTGGTTTAGCGACTGACTGTGGTTCGGCGGTCCCGGGTTCGATTCCCGGTGCGGGCTCTCGATTATTCGATCCCGGGGTACTGGTGAGAATGTGACCCTCACATAGTGCCTAAGCATCAAGAGGGGTACAGAAACTCCTGTTGTGATATATCTACAGTGAATTAAAAAAAAAAATAATAAATATTACATACAAATTATATCTATGGCTTCGGACGAGAAAGGATCAACTATTGAACAAGTTTCGAATATCGTTGAATGACTTTAGATTACAGCATAAGGACATCCACATTGAAATTTAACAGTTCAGATATCAGATATCATTTGAAACAATGCCATTTGGTTTAAATTTCTGCTGTCAAGTGAATCGTGTTATCTTAAACTAAAATTGTCAAGTTCACTTCAAAGTATCCAATTATTAATTATTATTCGATTTGTTTATTTTAATTTTATCTGTTGATTCATTCGAACTTGAGCCATTCTAAATTGTAGATAATGCCGAACCTGCAAGCCTTACTTAAGCCTCACTTAAGTGATAATTGGCTTTTTAATTAGCGGGTGCGATAAAAGTGGGTTTAAAACCAAATCTCAGAACATTTTTACAGTTATCTTAATTATGTTCAAATTTCATAACAATTGGAATCACCCTCTCACCCTCTATATATCATAATTTTAAATATTTGACCAATTCCATTAGACAATAAATACAATACATTCGATGCAATTACATCTAAGAAACGGTGAACAATGGCGTAGAATAATTTATTAATCGTTTCAATCGACAACATGGGGAAATTTGGGAAAGATTCCCTCGATAGTTGCGCAATTCGCATTCACACTAGAAGTTGAAAGTGAACACAGCACGAACAACTTTTAATTACCAAGACATACTAAAAAAAAACACACACTTTATAATTTCAAAAAACTGGAATTACAAATGAAAAATATTGATTTAACGTCCACCAAGACCTGTCTTAAGAGATTACTTTTCCTTTTTTAAAAATTGTGATCACGAATAACATAGATTGTCTATAAAGAAGACAGAGTATACTAATTACGATTTATGTGCTGAATCCGACGATTTTTAAAAAAACCTGTTGATTTATATTTTATTTTTTTAGAGAAAAAAGTGTTGTGCAATCTAATGTAAGTGCACACAAATATTTGAATCGCGATTAAGATTGTGCGACAGACACAGATAACGACGATGATGATCCCAGTCCTTGTCATTTTAATTAAGTTTAGAGTTTTTTCACAAAAGCCTTTTATTCCAAATTTGCAAAACAGCTGTCTCAGGTATTAAACGATTTACAAATAGAAAATATGGAAATTTGACTGACAGCATTGGTAGCACGTGATAGCGACAGCGCCATTTTGGAGAACTGGAGACGCCATATTTGAATTATCTGGCGAAGCGTTGATTTTTAGGATACCTTGAATGACTAATTTATCGAGAAATACTGAAAATCGAGATCTGAAATTTGGTGGCTAGACTTCAAATTTGATGACCTCACTACAGCTCAAATTTTATTCAATTTCGTCAAGCCGTTCGTAAGTTAATTCCCGACTGGACAGACTGAAACTTAGGATTATAATATGCATAATAAGTAGTGATTTGACAATTGATTAAGATGGGAGAGGTGATCATTGAGTCAATCACAAGAAAATTGGAGGAAATACTGAAGGTTCCCACATCTGACGCTTATCACGACTGACGTTTCTGGTTTGTGACGGCGACCCGGAAAGAAAAATGCTTTCTGTGCAAATACAGTACAACGTTAACGAACCTCGTTCGAAATGTATTCTCTAAATATCAATAAATGTTTTTAAATATCTCGGTTGGTCGAGTCACAATAATAAAAATAAATGAGTATTGATTCCAGGTGGGTAACTTTGGTTGGGTAGATGACAGACGGCGACAGAAATGCCATAAAAACGGAATCAAATATACTTTCTATTCATTTTTGGCAGAATGCCAGACGAATCAATCAAACGTGAATCAGACGTTCAAATATTTTCAGGGGGATTTGCTGGTGTTGGCGCGGGAGACAGGTGACAGGTTTCTCTCACCTGTGACGTCCTTTCTTAAAAACTCGAAAAAATTTAAACCTTATTAAATTGAAAATGTGGTCAATTATTAACTGGATTTAACCAGGACTTCCTTCGACGAGTGTTGAGTCATTTTCAGGTTGAGCCCCAGACGGCGCTCCTAGCGGAACAAATTGGAAACTTCAAATTGCGCGCATCATTCACAACAAGACGCAATAATTGCTGCGGACACCGTTAAGCTTCTGACGGAGCGGCACTGCCCTGTCGGAAGTGGAATTGACGTAGCGGTAATCGATGTCTTCCCCTCTCCTACCGCCACCACCGCCACCAACTTGATTCCGGAAGTTCTCAGTGGGCTCGTAGCCGTCCGCCAGGGTGCGTGGCGGTGGCCACGACTCGGAAGGCGCCACCATCCGGCTGAGACACGGAAACAGGCCGGCCACGGTGGAGAGCGGCATACGTGGCGCCCGTTCCGGCGGAGGCGGCGCCCGATCCGGCACACTGTCGTTCCGACGCGACACCCGACGCCACTCGGTGTAGCGACTGTCACTGTCCGGCAAACGATACAGATCCTGCTGCTGGTCCTGCCAACGCACGATCATGCCGTCCTCTCGTCTCCAGCCGCCGTCCGGATAACGATTCCGGTATGCCGAGTCGTCTCTGGACTGATCCAGCTCCCATCCGGCATTCCGTGGTGGCAGATCCTGTTCGCGCGCAACATTCCTGGGAAAGAACACCTGCTCCCGTCCGGCATTACGTTGCGGAAACTCCTGCTCCTGTCCGGCATTCCGTTGAGGAAACTCCCGCTCCTGTCCGACATTCCAGCGCGGCTGATCCACCTGTCGTCCAGCACTCCAGGGCAACTGATCCGGATCTCGCCCAAAATTTCGTGGCGGCAGCTCCTGCTCACGTCCGACATTCCGAGGCAGTTGATCCAGCTGTCGTCCGACAAACTGCGGCAGCTGGTTCATGCCTCGTACATCATTCTGTGGCAACGGATTCATCTGCGGCGGCAGTTCCAGCACTCGTCCGTCCGTCAGTGGCGGCTGATTCTCATTCCAGTTCCATCCCGTGTCCTTCCTGGGTTTACTGCCGTCGTCCCGTTGCGCTCCCGGACCGCTCTGATTCAGATCTCGATTGCTGGGCCTCTCCCCTGGCGGTGGCCAGGTGTCCCGACCGTCTCGCTGCTCGTCCACATTGCGCTGGGCCGTCGCCTGATCGATGCCCCATCGAGTGTCCCAATTCCTTCGGTCGGTGTCACGCTGACTGTCCGGATCTGCTGGCGGAGGCACGGTATTTTGCTGGATGTCGCGATCGGCTGGATTAGAATCGCGCTGGATGCTGGCAGGTGGTGGCGCCGGTGGTGGCGCTGTCGGCGCAATATTTCGTTGGTTGTCACGTCTCTCCTGGTAGGTGTCCCGTCTCTCCTTCTCCCGGTCCCTTTGTCCTCCTCCTCCTCCTCCTCCTCCTGCTGCTGCTGCTGTTCCTCCTGCTGCTCCTCCTCCCCCCTTCCGTGTCTGATCCACGTCAGTCGAACGCCCCACGGGGGCCTTCTGCTGACTACTGGCCACTTTCTCTATAGTATTCGGAAACGGAAACAAAAGGACACAAATAAGATGGAGTAGCGACAAACCTAGAAGACTTTGGGATTTAGCTAAAATATTCTTTCTCTTACGTCATTAAATATTCTTACGTCATTTTCAAATTTTCACAAATGTACAATGTATGTCGGAACAAATATATTACAGTGGGGATCGAATGTGTTCCGAATGATTGTCTAACAACATTTAAAATTCTGTTTTGAGTGTGAATTAAAAAAAAACGTCAGAACAGTGGAACATTGTAATTGCAGATTCGTCACGTGTTATGACGTCATGGCAATGGCTCCGCAACACTTTATCTAAAAACTAAAGAGGATTCCCAAACGTATGGCAATTTAAATAGCTCATCTCTTCATTCGAAAATGTACTTTCTTCCTATTTTGTGAAATAGTTATGAAACTAGGTATTAATTGAATAATAATTAGAAATTCGGGATCGCCAAATGTTGCTGGCATTACTGGTAGCACGTGATTGGCGCACGTGAGAGCGACGACAGCGCCATTTTGGTCAAGTGGAGACGCCATTTTGGAATTTTCCTTTTTAAACTTTAACAGCCGATATCTCGAGAAATACTCAATATCGAGATCTGAAATAAGTTGCATTCGACTACAAATTTGCCAATGTTGCAGCTCAAATTTTATTCAATTTTGTAAGTAAACGCCAGAACAGATAGGATAAAAAATTTATAAGAAAAGGTGATAAACTTTCGGAATTATAATATAGACAAAGTAAGTGGATAATGTGGGCATTCATTTGTTGAAACCCCCAGCCCGTGTTTTTCAAAAGTGTGCCAGTGCCCCAAGACCCCCGCCCCGCCCCGCCCCCACACTTACTAGAGTCCTGAGGCTTCCCAATTGGGGGGACTGTGACGGCTGGCGGGGGGGCGGAGGGGACGGGGGCGGCAGCAGCTTTGGCGGCTAATACCCACCGCCCGGTTTTAGCTCCGGCACCTCTTCCCTGCACGCCGCGGTTGCCGCCCGACTCCTTGGCCTGTCCGGCGGCAGGTGGCGCATCGATCGCCCTCTGACCGGCGGGCGGCTGCTGCGGCTGCGGCGGGGGCGGGACGGGCTGGTTGGTGCCGTTCCACGAGTTGGAGTGCTGCCGGAACGGCGAGGCCATCTTGGCCCGGACGACGTCGTCCAGCGTCACCGGCGAGTACAGCGATCGGACACTGGGACTGTCTGCACCGCATAAGACACAGGAATTGGTTGAGATAGAGAATCAAATCCAGAAACATCCCCCCTAAAGTAAATCCAGAGGTTGAAGGAGCTTACATCGCTCGTCGGGTGACGACTCCCGGGTGGGCATGTCCACGGGATTGCTGACGTTGCGCGCGGCGGCTGCTGCAGCTGCAGCTGCGGCGGCGTCGGCTGCGTTCTCATCTTCGGACAATTCCAACATTGGACCCAGACGACTGACCAGGAAGTAGGTCTTCATTTCACCTTTGCCCTACGCGCAGAAACATAGGAAAAACGTTCGTGTCAGGGCCGGATTTTTTTATTTTTATTTTTGCACAATCAACTGTAGTCAAGCGCACTACAGGAGTTACGTCCCCCTCATGGGGCTTAGGCACTGTGCGAGGGGGAACGACCACTACCCCGTGATTGAAATTTTCGAGAGCCCGCGCCGGGAATCGAACCCGGGACCCTGGACTCTCAAAATCGCCCCCCCCCCTCGTATATTTTTAAACCATAAAAATCCATAAAGAATGAGTTGTGCATAAAGTTGCATAGAAACTGTTCATTTGATGCAGGTAATATTTTAGTAAAATTGCAATAAAATTGCTCGAAGTGCAAAAATTTTTTCAATCAATCAATCAAAAGTTTTACAAGCGCGAAGCACAACCATTCCATTAAATCATTCCATTGAATGATGATGAATAATAAAAAAAAAATTGCGCTTCGCGCTGATTAACTTTTGGTACATCAAATTCTTTGATAATGAGAAATGATTTCTGCAAAAAGATGCATAGAAATGATATGTTAGATGCAGCTAATTTTAGAAAAAATGACAGAATTTAATAAAATAAAATATTTATTAATATTTAGACAAAGAATTTGCCTAAGGGGAAAATATTTGATGAAACAAAAGTTAATCAGCGCGAAGCGCAATTTTTTTAACCCCCCTTTCTCTAAAATATAATGATTTTTGTGTAAAATTGTATAATATTGCATAGATTTGCTAGATGCAGCTAATTTTACAAAAAATGACAAAGAATTTGCATAAGGGGAAAATTTTTGATGCACCAAAAGTTAGCGCGAAGCGCAATTTTTTTAACCCCCTTTCTCTTAAATATAACGATTTTTGTGTAAAATTGTGCAGAGGTGTTTATTCTTTGAATGTAGGCGAAGCTCTTTCTATTCTTAAAACATGCGTTCAGAAATAAGAATCAGAAATAAGAAAAGAAATAAGATCTGGTAAAATAAGAAATCTGCGCGAAGCGCTAATTTCTTTTTTACAATCTAGCTTACGACTTACATGCCAATTGTTTAAAAAATATGACATCCCCCGAGGTCATAAGGTCAATTCGGCACTGGTCCGTTTAATCATAATCCACGTTCCGAGACCAATGGTTTGGACAACCAGAGATTCCGGAAGTCTTTTTTACCTTGACAGTGACCACTCCTCGTTCGACTATCTCGTACAGTTCCCGATGCAGCAACTCGGTGGTGGATTCGCTGACGTGGATTTTCATGGGCTAAGTGATGGAGTTGAACCACCAAAAAGAAATAGCAATTGGTTAAAGTGCCGCGGTTAGGGCTCGGATGTTTATGGGCTAGAAAAATGTGAAAACGAACCTCACTGGTGGACTCCATACGTGAGGCCGTGTTCACTGTGTCCCCGAAAAGGCAATATCTCGGCATCTTCAGTCCGACCACACCGGCCACCACTGTCCCGGAATGGATACCTGATGGATCCGAATCGAAACACCAAATACAAAATTATATTTGGAAAATAATTAGGTGAATTTCGATTCCCAAGTAGAGCGAGATAAATTCTTCTTCACTTGCCAATTCGAATGGATATATTAATGCCGGTGGACGGATCCTGGATTCCGGCGATTCCGGTTCTCATGTCTAGCGCCATGGCGCAGATCTTGTCGGCGTGGTTGCGTCGCTTCTCCGGTGCGCCACTTACGACCATGTACGCGTCGCCTATGGTTTCCACCTGAGTATTGAATCGTTTGACAATTGTTATGTTAAATTGAAAATGAATCATTTTTAAAATTAGGGCTATTTGATTATTTTATGTTTTTTAATATTGCTATTTTATTTTATTTTTATATTGAAAATATTATTCCGGGTAATAGTATGTGGTATGGTGTGCTTGGTTGGAACTGTTATCTGGTGTGCTTGGTTGTCTCGTCAAATCGACGACGTCAAGCTTTTGATGCGGAGACGCCATTTTTTAAGTTTGAAGCGAAAGGGAGATTATCCAGAATTTGCTAACGGTTGTTTTATTATGTAATATTGTTATTTTATTTTATTTTTATATTGAAAATATTATTCCGGTAATGGTATGGTGGTATGGTGTGCTTGGTTGGAACTGTTATCTGGTGTGCTTGGTTGTCTCGTCAAATCGACGACGTCAAGCTTTTGATGCGGAGACGCCATTTTTTAAGTTTGAAGCGAAAGGGAGATTATCCAGAATTTGGCAAGGGTTATTTTAATATTAAATATTGATAATCGAGATCTGAAATTCCGTCGCTAGCGAATTATGATAGTTTGTTGATTGATTTGTATGTTAAATTTTAGGCAATTTGGTTTTCCCGTCCGAGAGTTAGTCCCCGGACAGGAAAATCAAAATCTCTGTTTTATAATATTACAAATTGTACTTCATTTTTAAAAAATCTGCTTGTTACAGAGGCAAATTCTTTTGATACCTTCAACAGAAAAAGGGGCGTTATCTCAAAAGGAGTTTTCCCAGCATCGCACCAAAAGCTCCCCCTGAATAATTTCCCAGCAATGCTCTCATTCATTTCGCAATTCAATTCGAACATTTAATCTCTGGCGCACAACATCTTAGAAAACGATAATATCAGAAATATATTTAAAAGCAAAAATGCAACACCTTTGAAAAAGGAAAAGAGCAGACAAAATCCGAATTTCATTGATCGAATAACAAAAAATATAATTAGAACTAATTTTAAAAAAGTGAAATGCATTCGAAAGGTGTAACTCACCTTGTAGATATCGTGTTTGGAGGTGAGCTGATCGAATACGCTGTACTAGAATGACAACAACGAACAAAAATAGAAATCCCCATCCGTTAACGAGGAACTAATTCCATTGGATAGCTATTTTCGTTTCCCAATCAAGTTAAGTTAATCGTACCATACTGTTGAGAAGAGAGACCACCTCCATCGGAGTGATGCGACTGCAGATTTGCGTGAAGGTCACGACGTCACTGAACAAGATGGTGACACATTCGAACACCTACAGAAGGAAATTGGTCAGGCCCTAGGTCACTTCCTGCACTATTAATTATTGAATGCGGTGGTGGAATTGTCCTACCTCACAGGTGGTGACCGCCTCCGCGCCCTTTCGGAGTCGATCCGCCACCGCTTTAGGAATCATCTGGTAGAGCAACTCGTCCGTCCGACGCATCTCGTCGTCCAGCTTCTTCATGCTGTCCTCCAAACGTTTTGACTTTTGCTGCTCCTGCTCGCCGACAACCAATCAACACATTGCTCCTTGGAATCATCAGAAAGTACTGCTCGTTCTCGCATCACGATTCGCCCCATCTCAAATGAGCGCGCCAATTCAAACAAAAAGTTTGAACAGGGTGCGTTTACACATTAAAACAATAGAAGTCCATTGAGCACGATAATTTGAAACACGTACTGGAGAGAGATGTGCGTTTAGACATTGGAACAAGATCGACGAGTCCGTGCTAGGACAAGAAAGAGCTGCTCGTTCTCGAATGACAATTCGCCCATCTTAAATGTGCACGAGAATTTGAAACACATGCTGGAAAGGGGCGCGTTTACATATTGGAACAAGAGAGAAGAGCCCGTGTTAGAAAAAGAAAGTTCCGCTCGCTCACGAATGTCAATTCGCCCGACTGAAATGTGCACGAGAATTTCAAAGCACGTGCTGGAGAGGGGTGCGTTCGGCATTCACACCACTCGGCCACGCGATCTGTATTCCAGGAAAGCGTTTGCGATTTAGAAGTCCCATTTCACTCCAATCTCAAGCACAAATTGCGAGAAGATGTAATAAAATGCCTTCCTTCGAGCCCCGAGTTCGACTAAAAGAGATAACAGTGTGACCAGTTTCACATTTCATAAATGAAATTACCGCGAGGTCTAAGAACTCGAAAAGGAGATAAAATCTAAAAGTATTTTAACTATCGATTTGAAATTGAATCTACTGGAGGAGGAGGGGAGAGTGAAGGAAACTTAATCGCGAACTGGACACGATCTCTGTCGTCATCACGTTAGGTCATCCCCTGTGGTCATCCCCGAGTGGTCATCCCCGTGTGTGGTCAACCCGGCGCTCCATCGACCAACCCCCCGCAACGACGCGCAAACAAATTTAACGAGTTTGACCAGTGGCCATTTGGGATGACGCGGTCACTCTTCATCTCGGCTATGGTTTCACGGCTACGGGGCCACACCCACACCCCCTCCTCTATTTGCCCTCCCCTCGGCACGAGCTACGTGACCGGCCACACGTCGTCCGCCGTACTGACCAGTGGTCACCCAAGGGTCAATCGGTGTCTGTGGCTAACAACCGCTCTAACGATCGCTGTTGGTGGGGGGGGGAAGGTGGAGGGAGGAGGACTGAGGAATTGGTCAATATGTCGCTCGGGCAAGGAGTAGCCATTCTGCATGTCCGTTGACGTCATCTAGAATCTAATCTTGGATTACACCTTATGAATGATTTTTTTTTTTAAATCGAACTGACCTGATCGAGGGCCAACTTGAGTTCAACCGATTGCTGAGTTCCGGCCAACATGAGATCTCGACTGAAGTCGTGCATGCTCAGATCGTTGATGTACAGACCGACCTTCATCATGGCTTCCAGATCTTGCATTCTATCAGAGAGACACAATTTTAAGAAAATCGAAACTAGGATTCATTGATATAGGAATCATCAATAAAAAGTGACAATAGTTAATAGTTTCACGGATTGATGAACTCACATGGGTGTTCCCAGAAAAATGATACTGCTCCAGTCCTCCATGTACAGCATCTGACCCTTCAGACTCAAGCAGCTGGAAAAACTGTCTGAGAAGAGAATTATCGCAGTCACATAAAACCAAAGCGGAAATCCGGCCAGCGGTGGCTGACGTCACATTTACTATTGTCCACTCATTCGATCACCGGCGAAAGCGGATGTGAAAAACGGAAGTGCAAAAAGGAAATGGAAGTGGAAACGGGAATGGAAAAAAGAAACGGAAGTGGAAAAAGGAAACTGGAAGTGGGAAACAGAAGCGAATAATGGAAGTAGAAAATGAAAGTGGGAAACGAAAGTGAAAGAAGGAAATGGAAGTGGGAAACGGGAGTGGAAAAAAGGAAGTGGCAAATGGAAGTAGGAAATGAAAGTGGGAAATGAAAGTGGGAAATGAAAGTAGGAAGTGGGAAACGGAAGTGGACAATGGAAGTGGGAAACGTGAGTAGAAAAAAAACGGAAGTGGCAAATGGAAGTAGGAAATGAAAGTGGGAAACGGAAGTGGACAATGGAAGTGGGAAACGGGAGTGGAAAAAACGGAAGTGGCAAATGGAAGTAGGAAATGAAAGTGGGAAATGGAAGTAGGAAATGAAAGTGGGAAACGGAAGTGGGCAATGGAAATGGGAAACGTGAGTGGAAAAAACGAAAGTGGAAAATGAAAGTAGGAAATGAAAGTGGGAAACGGAAGTGGCGCGTATCACTGACCGTCGTCCAGCATGTCCAGTTCCTCGTCGCCACTCTCAATCCCCTCTTCGGCCATTTTGGCCTTCATCAGCAACTCGTAGGAACGACTCCGGTGCAGAGGCTCCATGGTCACCAACTCGAAGATGTTGTTCGTTCGAATCAGCACCTATAGCGATTGTCGGTTAATTAAATTATGTGAATTGATGGACATCGACGATCAGGGAAGAAGGGAAGTGGACCTACCGTCGGCCAGTTGAAGTCGATGAGTGGCCGATTGAGATTGAAGGAGTCCGTGATTTTGGAGCCCAGCAGGTTGGGCAAGACCACTTCCAGACTGTGCCCGATGTTGCTGATGACCATGTCGTGACCGAAGACAACGCTGAAAGGAAAGATGTCCAGGAAGAGCGCGGGCTGAACCGGAAACAGTTTGTCCATCGCCTGCGACGCCCTGTTCATCTCCAGGTAGGCGGTGTTCTCGAAGTACAGCTGGAATGTGACGTGGACCTGCACGAAAGAAGACGACAGTGAGGATTAAGTGCAACGCGGATGATGGCGTCCCGGCAACCACTTCCGGCGCCACCCAACTGACCGTGTCCAACTGCAGCTCCTCGTGCACCAGTTCGATGCGCACGTCAGTGCTGTAGAAGTGACGTCCGACCGCCCTGATCTGTCCCATGGTGTAGTAGACGTAGCCCTGACGCTTGGAGCGGTAGTGCAGGGTCAGTCCGTACTCGTTCTCGTTCTCGCAGATGAAGGACGGGGCCTTCATGCGTGGATAGCTGAACTTGAGGTACTCGTGCAGGTTGTCCAGTCCGTTGAGGAAGTCGCGCATGTGGCGGCCCAACACGGACATGACCCGATCGTAGCCGTACTGACCGACGAACTCGATGAAGAACTCGCCCATCGCCTGAAAGAAGTCCTTCTCGGACACGCCCAGCACCTACGGTCAAGGTCAACAGGAGGTCGAGGGAAGGGGACAAAAAGAGATGGTCAAGAAAGATGGCGGACGTTTAATGATTTTTTTAACAACATGGCGGCCGACTCAATTGCCGCGAGCCATCGGTGGTTCTGATGTCATCAATCGGCCACTTAAGGGCTTCAAGGGTTTTGTATGCGACTCATGCGGCCAAAATAGAAGAATAGTTGCTGGATTATTTATTGTATTTGTAGGTGAAAATATGGAAATTTACAATTTGGTAAATTGCATTGTTCTTTTCTCTCCACAGACAATTTGGTCCGACAAATTTTGGAGAAATTAAAGGTGTTCTGCGAATTTTTCCCTAACGTCTGTTTCCATTGTAATCCTATGGGAGAAAAATGTCGTTCGGTGGCTAAAGTTAGTGGCTTAGCATCGGTTTTCATTTCAAGAAAATTAATTTAGAATCCTAGAATTATTGAAGCTAC
Organism: Mycogona germanica; assembly: GCA_034698785.1. Lineage (NCBI taxonomy): Eukaryota > Metazoa > Arthropoda > Diplopoda > Chordeumatida > Chordeumatidae > Mycogona > Mycogona germanica. The sequence goes on along the minus strand of JAQGBY010005411.1, from coordinate 1,367 downwards.
AAGTGATAACGTTATTTCGGTTAACAAAACAAAACATTTTTCATTTTTATTTATTTGTTCTATCGACTCAGGCAGTTTATAAGTGCGCATGCAGTGCATAGCTCCGCTATTCTAATGCAACGCTACTGAAGCTTGAGGCGACACCTGCAGCTCCCCATAGTGAAACAAAAACGCCTATAGCATTTATTGATTTTTCCTGTAAGTGACAACGACCCTAGGTTAGGTTAGTTAAAGCAAGTAAGAAAATGAAAATTTGTAGAGGAGAGTAAATTACGGCATTCCAGCAACTGACGCTTATTGGAATTGACATTTCCTGGGCGTGACAGGGACTTTTGTTGAACACCCTGTAATTTCTAAAACATGTTTTTGGAGTCTTTTCCAAACACATCATTTTATCGATCGTCATGTCTACATGTAGAGTATATGTTTACGATGGATCCATCAAATTCCGGGCATTTTTGTACGCCTCGAATACTGTAATTATCGCTCACTCTCTATCTCGAGTCATTCAACAAACAAATTACGAAATCCATCATCCGCTACTGGCAATGAGAGTCATTCAAATCTACGTCCCTATTTACATGCTGCCTTCCCTATATCTTTCTCTGAATAGCAATCCGGGGCTCGAAAACGCGCTCCATAAATCAAGTCATCGTTGATCACTCGTGTCATTCATTAGCTAGATTTAATAAGAGCCGAGTTAATTTATTCTCAACATGTCCGTGCACATTTGCAGTGGTAAGGAGGCTGCTTAAGGGCATTAAGGCGAACTGATGACGCTAATTATCCCTCAGCCATGCGCCAATAAAACGTCAAACGTATTTGCTCGATTCATTGACAGTGGACCACGTCGCCAATGACGTCACGCTGATTGATGGACGAGGAGCGGATCGACTCATTTCGTGGACGTGTGTTCAATGACGTGTAAAAAAAAAATCCGCAACATGTTCCTGGGTCCTCCAGCTCTCCTCCAACAAGAGGAAGTCTTCAGTGATGGACGATGCCCAAATAATAATAAATTAAAATGGATGATGGAATAACAGCAACTGAGCTAACGGAAATTCTGGGTGCGCATTTTGGTCTTTCTCAAAATCAAAATCCACTTCGGAGCAACTCCTGAGAAAATCATGTTCTCAATTGAGGATTTCTGAAAACCTTATTTTCGTCATCACCAAGTTGATGATCAAATTCTGAATTTGACCATAATTTCGTAAAATGATTATCGTCTGCATCAATAATATCGAGCCACTCGATCATATCGATTTCATGATCGATTCGGCGATTTTGGGAAATATCGAGGTTTTGTGCGGCCCTTTTTAAAAGCGCTTTTGTATAAAAACCAATAATATTGCAATAAATGCTAGATA
>JAQGBY010005410.1:0-14692 GCA_034698785.1 Mycogona germanica | reverse complement strand
ACCCTGGGCCGCCGCCACACCAGCGCCCCTCACGCCCAACCGACCGCTCGCGCGCCAAAGGGGCGCCGCCTCACACAGCTGGACCACTTTTGCCACCTTGCTCTTGCTGAGCAGGTTGGCAAGTCCACCTCGGAGGTGCGATTCCTCAAACAGTAATTAATCTATCTTTTAAGCGCATATATATTGTACTAAAAAAATGTCTGGTAAGGAAGGAGGCGACCTGATAATTTTGCCTAACCTTGACTGCCTAGGATAGGGATCTTTAACGTCCCGATTTCGTACAGGTACTAGGCATGTCTTTTACTAAATAACCATTCGACACTGTATTTTGTCAATGCGGCCTAACCTAACCATTAGTCTTGTTGATGTCGTTGCTGACTGTTCGTGGTGTAGGCGTCTACAGGTGGCTGAACACATGTTGAGGCGAACAGCTCCCCACGCCACTATCCCACAAGTCTGAATAACTAAATTGCATGTGGCATTTTATTTGTTTAAGCTCTTCTCGTGAAAGGATTTGGAAGTGGATTGTAACTCGATAAAATAATGTGTAAAATTGTCACGCTACACTCCGTCATAATTCGCAAAAATAATTTGATAATTTACTATTTAGATCGTCTGCTTACTGGGCCACAATAACTTTTTCGAGAGAATCCCACTTCTATCTCATCAGATGTGTTCGAAAGCGACGGTTCTAATGCGCACAACCAAAAAGGAAACTGAAAAGTTGAAGGGTGCACCACTTGTAATGCTTGCAAATTCAACAAAATGTTAAGAAATATCAAAAACACATTTTTAAACAGAATTAAATTTTTTCGTGGTCCTATAAAAACAGAAATTCTGTTCCTCTACTTAAAATCAATAAAATCATTCTTTTTTTATCTCTTTCGCAGGGTTAACATTTTTGGCCCCACAATTTAGAACGCAGACATGAAGTCGCATTGACATTGCAGAAGCAAATTGTATGAACCAGATTAAGTAATTTTATTGATAATTATCCTTTATAAAAGTACTAGCTGACCCGAGCCACGCCTTGCTGTGGCTTCCGGTTAAATGGCTCGGTCACACTACTACACAATTTTCCCTTTTCCCTTTTTCCCGGGAATTTCTTAGCCCGCTCGGTCACATTTACCTCGTGCAAACAATTGTCCCTTTTCCCCGGGAATTTTTATCCCGCTTTCCTGCTTTCCCGCTTTCCCGTGCTTTCTCATGATTTACTGTGTTTTCCCGTGCTTTGTCGCTTTCCCATGCTTTGTCGCTTTTTCGTGCTTTGTTGCTTTCCCATGTTTTGCCGTGCTTTGTCGCTTTCCCGTGCTTTCCCTTGCTTTGTTGCTGTCCCGTGCTTTGCCACTTTCCCGTGCTTTATCGCTTTCCTGCGACGCATGCAAATACGCATTTACTGTGAGGGGAGGGGGGTTCTGAACTGACGTCGATGAGAAGAACAAAAGAGAGAAGAACGTTGAAGGTTTCTCTGAGTGAATGGGGGAGCACGTCACGGGAATACGCAAAAAGTAAAAAAATGTATGATTTGATGATTCGCGGGAATACGCAAACAGTAAAAAAATGTACGATCTGATGATCGTAGGAGAGAAACATTTTGCATAAACCATCTTGGGAATGTAGTGAACAAATTCCCAAAATGTCTTAGTGATCGGATGAATGGTTTAGGAATGCATAAAGAACATACACACAAACATAGCCACAAACATCTTTTCCTTTTTATATATATAGAAATGCTAAGTGGTTCACAAAACTGAATATTCCATATTAAAATTTATGTTAAAAACATATGGCGGTGCGATCCTTATCACTGAACGCCATTTTTAGAATCGCAAAACAAAACAATGACGTCACATACACGTACCTGCACGATGGCAATACAAAAAGAAATAAAATGCCAAGAAGCGTGCGAAATTTCATTACATTCGATTAACGTTTTTCAATTTTAATTATAAATTTTAACATCCTCCTTTTGTTTTAGGCCACCCTGTAAGTGTTGGCGGGTGGAGTTGGGGCACCTCCGAGGGGGCGTGCCTCACATGGTCACCACTGTGTAGCCATGGCGCTGGTATCGTTGCTGCCAGACCAGGTGCTCGTGCATAATTAATTAATTATGCATGCACACCTCGTCACTTTTGCTTTTGTTCACCGTTCAAACCAGTTGTTTTTTTTCCTTTCGCAATTCCCTTCACACCTGCGTGTGGGGTGTGTTTTTTTTTGGCGGTCGCGTCGCCATTGCCGCACTCCAGTCCAGTTATTGTACGGATTATGGTTGTTCCTGGTGCCTGCTGAAAGTACTTTTTCTGCCCACAAGTTGTTGGGTACCAGGATTTCCAACAATGAGCAAGTTTTGAATTCAGCCCTGTTGCTGCGAACAACACAACAAGATAAATAAATTATGCATGTTTGCCCAAAATTGTTATATGCTTAAAATCCTATATTATAAAACTAAGGATTGGATTTTCCTGTTCGGAGACTAGCTTTCGAACGGCTCAATGAAATTGCATAAAATTTTACATACCCTTAGTACATCACCATAATTTGCTGGCGACGGAATTTCAGAACTCGATTTTCAATATTTCATTAAAAAAAATAACCGTTACCAAATTCTGGATAATCTCCCTCTCGCTTCAAACTTAAAAAATGGCGTCTCCATATCAAAAGCAAGACGTCGTCGATTTCACGACAGAGCCAAGTAAACCAGTTAACAGTACCAACCAAGCAAACCAGATGGTGTACTGTAATTGTGTGTTGAGTGGCAGAGAGGTAGCGCGTTCGCCTCTTAGCCCGTGATCGCGGTTTCGATTCCGATCGACACCTTCGGAATTTTTCGGGCGAGAGTAATTCCTTAACGCGCCTTCCTTCGGAATGGAAGTAAAGCCGTGGGAGCCGTGCCTGTACGATGTCAGGTACACGTTAAAGATCCCTACCTAGGTAGCTTATACTAAGCCTGCTCAGATACAACTCAGATACAACTGGTCGTTCGACCCCCGCCATAGGCCCCTCTCTTGGTGGCTGCTTGTGGGTACATATTGTAATTGTAATTAATGGTTGACTGATTCTGCATTTGCAGATTTTTAAAGGCTGCGTCCAGTTTATCGATTTCCATATTTTTTTTATACTCGCTTCATCTCAAGATACGTGTATTTCGATTTTCGCCAATGTCTAGCACGATTGTTGGCTCAACATGTAACGTTGTCAAATATTGATCATGTTAAGTCGTCTTGGAGATTATACAATTGGCCTACGCTTTCTAAGAACCTCAAATCTGAGCGTAACTTCAACGAGATACATGCATATTCTGTGAGACAGTATTACGGGATCTCTGAACATGGCTGTGAATTTCAGTTTACTGGTTTTGGGGTTCTTCCCGTGTCTTTGTGCTGACACTGTTTTGGTGTCCACAGTAGAACAATTTGTTTCTATTCGTGAGTTAAATTGTCGAGAGAATCCACAATTAAAATCCGTCCTTGTTCGAAGTCTAATGCAGTGCTGCACCAACTGCTTCCTTCAAGTTGATTGTATAATGATCAGGTAATATCTCAGAATTGATCAATGCGAGTACCATTTATAAATTAGTGAACAAATAGCATATAATGAAGGTTTATTCAAAGCCATAAGCTATTTCATGTGTCATTTGAAAATAGTTTCTCTAAAACGAATTCATTGCAGCTCGGTTTTGTTTCTTTATGCCAATATTATAATTTTAGCTACATTAAAAACTATTCAGATGTTGATGAAACTGTCGGAAAATGTAATCTGCACAAATTCAATGATTCCAATAGACCAATAAATTCAGTAGGTGATGATTTTCCATTTCGTTGTTATGGAAAGGTGAGTGAATTAAGTCAAAATATTTATATACTTCGTTTAATTATTAGTGTATTGTAGATGCAATTCGATAAAGAAAACATAAGAAAACTAAAAGAATAAGAGATTGTTTTATTTCACTTTACTCAATATAGGTTTATATTCCATACAGAGTGTTTCAAGATTTATTATTTGACAATTGTTTATTGTTTTGTGTTTTTCATAACAGAAAATCTACCACTCGAAAGCGTGTAACGAACAAGGTACGATTGAAGATTTCTGCTTTACGCATTAATTATAAAGAGGGATGCTAATGAAGTTTTGGGCAGGCTGATGATATGTTCAAAACATTTACCTTAAGGATTTGTTAATTAAGTAGTGTATCATTTTTTAAAAGCGATATTTTCTTAATTGTTGAGATTGTTTGAAAAATTAACGTGTCATTTTTTGCATCAATTTTAAAAGTTCAATTAGTTTTTGGTGAGAGCATTGCAGTAGGGAAGCCGGCTTTTCAGAGCTCGACCTATTTCACACCAAGAGAGGGCGTCACGTACCTTGCCACAAATGCAGTCAATGGCATTCGTGAGGACCCTGGAGACATCGACTTCACCATGACAGACTATGTCACGGATGGGGATCATCCTTGGTGGTTGGTGGACCTCCAACATCCGTATAACGTCTATGGATTCGGTATCGTCAATCGAAACAATTCGATAGTTGGTATGAGTTATTAACAATAGGTGTGTGTGCGATATTAACAATATAGAAATATTTAAAATGATTGATGGACCGCAATCGAGTGTTGGAAACAAGATCAATAAACAACGTTTACTTTTGATCTTCAATATTGTAATATTGTATACAGTCTGTATTTGGAATTACTACCATTGGATTGGATATCTATTAAATACTATTTTGGAGAACAATTAGAACCGAAGAAGATGTGAGAAGCCAGTGGTTATAACGATTATTGGGATGTGAGAAATTGCTGGTCGGCAACGAGATCTTCAAAATAAACAAAAATATTTATTTCCCTGAAACTAAAGTACATCTTTATGAAACGTCAAGATTAGCAGTAATTTCAATAAAGTCAAAGATGGTCCAGATTTTGAGTTGCACTAAATGCATGGCTTGTCTTCCATTTTCAGCCGATCGTTTGCACAATTTCGAGGTGCGAGTTGGAATGGAGGATCCTCGTGAAAACGGAAACAACATGTCTGTCAACAGTTTGCTGTATTATTATCCAAACAATTCCATCGGAGGAGGAGAATATTTTTTTCGCCAGTTCTCTTCAGAACCATTACGTGGAAGATATTTTAGCATTCAAATTATTTCAAATTTCATTAGAAGCGCTTCTGGTGAAAACGAGAATGTACTGGCCTTGCTTGAAGTGGATGTCTTTGGTTGTTCCAGTGGCTAATTATCCGGTAAACCAGGGCTTAGTTAGAGTGAACTTGATCCGTCTTGTAAGCTTATGTCATTTCACGCATTCGTTTTTGTTGTTTCTGTCCAAATTCCTGTGTGCTCGATTCTCGAGCTTGGTCTTTTTACCTTTTCGATGTAACTTATGGCGAGTTACGTAGTTTTAGGTTGACATTTTGCAGTTTTGACAATTGTTTCCATATTAATATTCCCGTGAATTTTATGGTTTAAGACCTGTGTGATTACTTTTTTAAATGTGAAGATTGGGTTGATTTTAACATTCAAAGTTTACTGTTGAAGTTTTCATTTTGTCGAATATTGACTTTTTGGGCTAGGACTGGGAAGTGTTGTTTTCTTCAAAAATTTATTTCTTCGTGGCACAAATGCGGCGGAATTTCAACGATATTTTTTAATATTTAAGAATATCAAATATTTTAAATCAAAAGAGTAGGTCAGGGATTTCTCAAGGCCCAGGACACTGCTGGCCAGAGGTCACTATGTCCTGTGGTGATTTCACATGAGAGCAACAGAATCATTTAGAACAAGTGGAGACACCATATTTAAATTTTCTGGTGAAGCATTGTTTTTTAAACTTTAAGTGGTTTGTTATCGAGAAATACGCAAAATTGAGATCTGAAATAACTTGCGCTCAATTAAAAATTTGAGGATTTCACTACTGATCAAATTATATTCAATTTCGTTCAGCAGTTCGTAAGAAACCGCGGAAACTGATTTTAAACAAAAATTAAAAAAGAGGGAGCATTCTGGATTATAAATTTAATTAGAGTACATTTAGGATTTACGAATGTTGATTGTCCTATTTTGATAAATGTGGTCGATTTTATTATTTGTACTATAAATATTCCGTATTTAGACGATCATTATCGTAGTTTAAGGGAACATAGTCCATGGTCCATTGTTGGCAAGTCGAATGAAATTAGAGAATAGAGCCTTTGTGACAAATTTATTTTTCAAATATAATTTGGCAAACAGATAACGGAAAATATTTATTGACTTTCAATGATTTAAACCACTTTTGTCATTTGGTAAATAATACGTGTAGACATTGGCAAGTGCAAATTAAACACGAGTAGTGCGTTTGTGTTAAAATAAATCAAGTCACCATTTTTTAAGAGTAACAGGAAACCAACAGAAAAATCAACATTTCTTCTTCTTCGGGACAAGCGGCTTGAAAACTGAACTAAGGTTTCCATGATGGTAAGCAATACAAGGTTCTATAGTTTCAAATAATATTCTAAATTCTTTTGGTGTTGCATTTTCGTCGAAACATTTGGCTGCCTCCTTAAATGTATTGGCTACAGGTAGACCAGTCAGAAGTGAAATTATGTCTTTGATATCCCATTCTTTAAATATACAGACGTAAGCTGCCGTTATTTCGTTAACAATAGTCGTGCCATTGAAGGAAGTCTCGATTGATTTGTAAAAAGGTTTATAAAGTCTAACGAAGCTTTCGCCATTTGGGTAGAGAAAGTCAGTCAGTTTCATGTTGATCAAGTACTGCTTGATTAACTGAACAAATTCTTTGTGATATTTCTGTTCAGCTACACAATCATTAAGTATGCCAAGATACAGTTCAATCAGAGTTTCGAGCGCTGGATCTGCTAATTGGCCGGCTGTTTCTAACACATCATTTACAATCGAGTCAATTTTCTTTTCATGGCTTTCTTTTACAGAACATTTATTGGTTTTAATGCCTAGGAAACCAAACAGGTGATTTTTGGCAGATTCAGAAAAGTTTGCGATTGTATTAAAAATCGCATCTAGAGTTGAACCAACGAATGGAATATGGCTCAATGTTCCACCATTTACCTGATGATAAAAAGAAAATGTCAATTTTTTAATGAGAAAGATTTGTTAGGACGTCTGGATGATATTAATCGGAATTGGTGAATTCGGGACAGCACCGAATGAAGAAGACGAACCGAGTGGTGAACTCGCTTTTTTAATAATTCGATAATTAAATATTAGTAAAATATTATTTTAAAAAAGCGAGTTCGCCACTCGGTTTGTCTTTTTCATTTGGTGCTGTCCCGAATTCACCATTTCCGATTATTATTATTTTTTTTTTAAATCCAAAACATTTTAATAATGGTTCATAGACTAAGAGCAATTTCAATCGATTTCAGCCCATCAATCAATGTATCGATTTCGTTAGTAATAATTTGGTCATGGGGTAAAATGGACTCCGTGAATATTATTAATATGGCGTTCTGATGATTTTAACCCGATTTATTTTAAAATTAGTTAATTAAATAACGTTTTCCTCTTTCGAATCTGAATTCGAAATTCTAAATTTGACATTTTTATGTTGTTATAAAGTGCAATATAAAACATCAGAAATAATGCTAGATTAACATTTTGTTGTTTCTTTTCGTGTTGCTGGTTGCCGAAGTATACTTTGATTAATGACTGCATTATTTTGATTGGAGGAATGTTGGCCTTGTGCTCAAATTTTGACCGCATTTTTATTTTTGAGCACATTTGAGATGGGCGCGCTGATTAATTTGTCATTCATTAACATTGTGTGCTCGCCAATTTTGTTTCAATTTATAAACGCCCCTTGCTTGTAACTTTCGAAAATGGATTCGCGGAATGCTTACGTTGCAATCATTTTTGCAAGTGACTGAAAAACTCTTTTTTATTTCATAAGTTAGAGGAGTCATACGAGCAACTATAGAATTTGCAGTTTCAGTGCCAAAATATTGACTTCTATAAACGTAACTGTCCAATTAGTGAAATTTATTAGGAGTATCCATACCTGTACAACCGGAAGTGTTACGGCAAAACACAAAACTGCAATCGTGGAGACAATTAACTTCATGTTGTACAAGAGTTTCTGTTTGAAAAAAAGTTAAACTTTTGACATCCTTTGTCCATCATATTTATATACACTTATAGAAAAATTGTATCAAATGAATGTGCTGATCTACACATTATTACCTGGCAGTATTTTCCTTGGCTTTGTTTTTACTTTATTGTCTGAATGCCTGGATCAAAACTTATTTTTAAGAGTTTTTGGACGTTTCTCCTCTTCGTATTTTAGACTCTGCAACGATGTGATTGGTTGATGATGGCGTTTCTCTGTTGGAGTCGCTGCCACCACTAAGGTTGGTTTTCAACTACACTCTAACTTGGTAGCCTAACAAAACCTGAGTAGAGTTTTCATCAATAGTGATCAAGGAATGTGGGTTTATATACTCTACACTTTACCATCGCGCCATTTACATTTTTTTTACTAACATCGCTCAACATGTGTTATACGTCATAACGAGCGCATGCGCAGAGCCAAGCACCCACACAGTTAAAAATGATATCTTAAAAATAAAACATGTCTGGTTTTAATTTACGACGAAATATCTTTTAATATAATTTTTATATCTCTCAAGAAAACCCAATACATATTATGAGAGAAATTTATGAGATTTTTTTTCTTCGATCTCATTCTAAAATGAGACGGTTAAGAAATAAGAGATTTCAATTTAAGATTTGGAATTGTCTTACATTATAGGAAAACACGATATATTAATATTCTTGAGACATTGTCGCTATCATATTTGTTTTAGCCATGCAAGTCGAATATAAACTCCGATAAATTAAAAAATATATAACTCATAATCTAATCTATTTTATAAAACTTCTAGAAGTACACATTTTCTGTTCGGAGAGTAACTCTCGAGCGGCTTAATGAAATTGAATTAAAATTTTACCTCCTGATAGTGCATGACCATAGTTCACTAGCGTCCCCTTTTCAGATCTCGATTTTCAATATTTCACAATAAAATAACCGTTCACAAAATCCTACTCTACTCCCATTCGCCTGAAAAATAAAATATGGCGTCTCCACATCAAACGCATGACGTTGTCGATTTCATTCATGTATGAAACAAAGCACACCAGATAACAATTCCAACCACATACATTCCTATTTACCGAAATAATATTTTCAAAATGAAAACGAAATGAACTAAAATAACAATATTAAAAAGAAAATTAATCAAATTTATATTTTTAAAAACGTTTAATTTTCAATTTGATATTTCAATTGAAAATCTTAATATTTTAAATACGTCACCACATCAAATGCATGATGTTGTCAATTTCACGTTACAACAAATCAAACCAGATTACAATTCCAACCACATACATTTCTATTTACCGAAATAATATTTTCAAAATGAAAACGAAACGAACTAAAATCACAATATTAAAAAGAAAATTAATCAAATTGATATTTTTAAAAACGTTTAATTTTCAATTTGATATTTCAATTGTGAAACGTTTAAAAATCTTAATATTTTAAATACGTCACCACATCAAATGCATGATGTTGTCAATTTCACGTTACAACAAAGCACACCAGATTACAATTACAACCACATACCGGAATAATATTATTTACCGGAATAATATTTTCAATTCAAAGCAAAATTAAAATAAAAAACAAAATTAATCAAACAGATGTTTTTTAAAGCGATTCTTTTTCGATTTAACATTTAAATAGTAAAACGTTTGGAAATAAATCACAGGTTAATGTTCATTTTCATTGATGGTTGTTACTCTTAACCCAGACGAAGCAGGGTAACCTTATAGTAGTACATAAATCAATTTGCATATGCTATTTTTACTGAAATATTAAGTTGAGGAATCAACTTCGGTTTATGGCCCTCTTGGAGTCCCCATTTTCTGTTTTTATTCTCAAATCCAAGATGACTGCGCCCATGAAAAACAAACGCATGAAGATTCAGCAGTTTCAGTAAAATACAATTGGATTGATATTTGAAAATAACATTTACTTACCTCGTTAAACTCAATCATGATCTCAAAGAAAATGAATAGGAGCCGATGGTAGTATTAACTAAAATGGTGGGGAATTGCAAGACTACAATTGGAAAGTCGGCAACGAGGATAGTTTAAACATAAAATTTAAAACATCTTCTCGAAGATAAATTAAGAAAGTGAAAATCTTCAAAACACAAAAGACAAACGTAAGAACTCACCCAGTTTGTCTTTTGTGTTTTGCCAAATTTTCATTTTCTTAATTTATCTTCGAGTAGATATGTTAAATTTTACGTATAAACTATTACGTTTAAACTATCGTCGTTGCCAAGATTCTAATTGTAGACCTAATCCCACCATTTCAGTCATGATCCATGAAACTTACGATTCTACTACATTATTTTACAAATATCAATAATTGGAACTATTTTTTTTGCGTGGCCAGTCAATGATATTTTAAAACATATTGAAAAGTAGAATCCATTGTACATTTATCATGGTATTTTAGCATTTATAATCTCGGTATTACCAAAAATAGCCGAATCGACATAATCGAGTGGCTCAATATTATCGATGCAGACGATAGATAATCAATATTACGGTCAAATTCAGAATTTGTTTATCAACTTGGTAATGACATAAATAAGGTTTTCAGCAATCCTCAGTTGAGAAGTTTATTTTCTCAAAAGTTGCTCGTAAATTGATTTTGATTTTGAGAATGACGAAAATGCACCTCCAGACCAACTTGGGACAGTGAGGCATTGACATTGTTCTAAAGATGGCTGTCATTGGTCAGTTCTCTCAATCGGTTTGCTGCTATTTGTAATAATTTGAGTTAACAGTTGAGAAAATTTTGTGTCTGAAAAATAAGAGAATTTCATTTAAGACATTTTATTTGTCTGAATTTTTCCACATCTCAAAAGACAAATAAATGTCTCAAAAATGAAAAAAAATTACAGTGCACGTAAACGCAACTTTTACTGCTCGTTGATTGGCTGAAACGTAAAATTTACTTTTTTAATAAGCTCAACTGGGAACTTTGTCGTCCTGTCCTGGAGCTATCTGTGAAGGCCCACCTGCGTTTCCGCTTTAAATAAAAGCCTTCCGGTAGCGACCTGGTAATTTAGACTAACCTAGCCTCGATACCTAAATAGGGATCTTCAATGTATACCTGAAATCGTACAATCATGGGGTCTCATGACGTTACTTCCGAAGGTCTCGGGGACTCGGGATCGACCTCCACGTCTCGGACACAGATGGCAAACACGTTCATCATTATACTCTGAATCACATGATTTACTGGCGGTATGTTGTCCTAAGGAATCTTATTGATTCGGTGATTTTGCTTGTATAGCATATTCAATGTATTTGCAATCGATCGATCTTTTCAACTCGATGCGTCAATTCGTTTGATCAATGTGACAGACGTCGACATCAATCTTCGCTGCTGATTGCGCACTGTGTTTGGTGTAGAAGGGTGAAGGCGTATGGCGGAGGTGTCCCGGAGCAGAGCAACGAAATATCACTAGTAGTGCCAACAATAAGTGTCACTTCACTAAGTGTGCGGCATTACAATACGGAATTAAATTCTAATTGATGTAGAGTTATTCAATTTTATATTACCGGTGCACATGTGTCAGTATATAAAGGAGGTTTCAGTGGGATTATTCAGATGCTGATTTTGATGAATGTACTGTATAACTTATATTTTATTGGTAGATATTAATTTACGTTTACTTTCTCTCACTTGCGACTGTATCAATTAACCCTCATGGAAATATTCAAAACGTTACTCTAAGGAATTTCACGCTCTTGAGTTTAATATAACACTTTTAGTAAACCCTATTTTTTCACAATTCAATAAAAATAAAGCTACACTACTAACTCATGTATGCAGTACAGGTTCAAGTACAAAAGTCATTGAATTCGAACCTGTGTAACTGTCTGGTAACTTGTGTAACTGTCTGGTAACTTGTGTACTCGAAAAATTAATGTTATCCCAACAGCTGCAATTTTGGGTTAGTTATTTTTTTTAATTTAACCTGGGGTGATCTATCGTTCCTTATCCTCAGAAAAGTAACGCGTTCCTGGGACGGAAACGAACCAGTTCTGTTCCTATACCCAGCACTGATTACTTCCGTAATGGCAAATATTATGATTTTTTTTTTTAATCACGAATCCTGATTTTATATTTAGACAACGATTTTTTTTTAATTTATGCTTGATACATTCGATTTTAAGTTTAGACGAATAAATAACTGAAGGCAGATACAGTATATATGACGATATTTTTGTTTAAAAATAATTGGAACAATGAAAATAATTTTGGATCAAAGAATTATTTCTAGGCAAAGAAGATTTCCTACGTCACCTTCACACCAAACAAAATGACTAAATCGCATGTGGCGCTTTATCTGTTGACAGACAAAGAACTTCTAGTGAAGATTTGAAAGGGAAGGGCAGCCTGTAACTCTCCCATATTGAATGATATTTAAATAGGTTTGCATTAATTATTAATGCTAATTGTACAATATATTTTACTGGGGTTTTTTTTTTGTGATCACTTTAATAGACGATTTCCTTTTTTTAATGGCAATGCTTAAAACTTCAACGGCTCATATCTCGAGAAATATGCAAAATCAAGACCTGAATTAACTCGCACTCGACTATAAATTTGCGGAACGATCTACACTCAACTTTTATTCAAATTCGTTAAGCCGTTCGAAAGTAAACGCCAAGGCAGATTTAGTTTTTAAAATATTATAATTAAGAAAATATGACAACATCAGAATTATATTCAATAATTTATAGTTGCATCACAAATGTTATCAAATCTCTAATTTGATTTTCGTATTGTCAAGAATTTCATAGAAGCATTCAGCGTTTAGGAATATTGGTTGACTCATTTTATTAATTTAGTCAATATGTTTGTTTATTCATCAAATATTTTGTATTTAGATTATTACAATTATCATTAAAGGACAAGTTTATTGTCTTAGTTCTAAGATGGTATTTCGGTCTCATCTTCCACAAACTCGTCTTTCTTGTCATTTTCTTGCTTCAACCTGCGCTGACCTCCTCTGTTGGATCCAGTTAGAGCATCTTCAATGAGGTCCACCTCGTGCAGCATCTCGGCCTGGAAGGGGGAATGGGCAAAGCTCTGTTTCATGCCCTCCCGAAACACGATCCAAAGGTGCGTGGAGTTGCCGCCGATGAACACGGCCATGATGTCCATCACAGTTCCGTGTTGGATGAGGTACTTGTAACCTCCGACAGTTTCGTTTTGGATTGTTGTGTTGGAAAAACCTTGACTGACCGTTTCGATCAATCGATCGAAAATCGAAGGCCCGTTTTCTGGTGTCGGGTTGAGCAGGTCGTTGAGTGTCATTTGATCGGTGAACAGGTCCAAATGCTTGATGAAGTTCCAGCAGAAGGTGGAATTTTGGAGTTTCAACAACATCGCGTGACGGACATTTTGAAAGATTCCTCCCATGATGTCTTTCAGTTTCACATCTTTTAGATTCGTGAGACACTAGGTGAAACAAATATGTATTATGTAGCACGACATTTGTGCAATTTCCAGGTGAAATTTATTAATGCCCTTCGCATAGTGCTTAAGCCCCAAGATGGGCACAGAAACACCGCATAAATGATGCAGCTTTATTCGATTTCAGCAAAATATCGATTAAAGTAATTCCTTCTGGTCATTGTGTGCAATGTAATGTATCAACAATGAGTCAGTTAAATCATTCTTTTTAATCGTCGATTCATGGTTGAGATCCTTGCACACATGGAATGCTTTAAGCTTTTAAATCCCACTTGACAAAAATTGAATTTCTTACCTGTGACACCTGAACACACGCCGAGAAGCACAGGACGGCCAACAGGACCTTCAAAAGCATGGTGATGCTGCTAAAATTGACTACGGTCTTAGCTTACTAAAGTCTGACTTTGTGATCACAAAAACGTTTGTTGCTCCACACGTTTAGAGACCCGACTGTATTTATATAAAGTCAAAGTGGTAACCGTGACTTGGGATAATATGGAAATACTATCGCGTGTTAGTTTTCAATCAATCATCTTTACGCCGGCAACAATTCCGCTAGTGTATAGGCGACGCAAACGATAGATTGCATAATCATGCGTCATTAGCATTTGATTGAATATGCATAAATTTCTGTTTAAATATGAAGAGTGGTGACAATGGCGATGGTGCCCCTCGCGCCAATAGCACCAAGTAACAGTGACAGCAAAGTCATAAACAACGTTTGTCTCGATATCAGTTAGGGTTCATCTGATTACAAATTACAAATTACAAATTTCACCCGCAGCCCACAAGAGAGAGGGCCTATGGCGGTGGTCGAAAGACCAGTTGGGGATAGAAATGAATTTATTGTAAAAGGCTCTGGATTTGAGGCTCTGTCAAGCCATTCCACTGTCAACACACTCTAGGGAAATAGGAGTTAAAATATGACGCAGATGTCCATTGAAGCTCGTTCACCATTCTAGTGTGGCCTCTTCTACTTCTATTAGGAGCTGGGCACATCCAGAGTCCCCGATATCAACATTACAATCCCCCTTCAGAATTGTGAGCAGCAACCTTAAACTGATCTCCCTCCTACCCAGTTCCAGTGTCTCCCAACCCACTTTTGACAGCATGTCCAAG
>JAQGBY010005409.1:0-14693 GCA_034698785.1 Mycogona germanica | reverse complement strand
TTTTTTCGTCCGGTGCTGTCCCGGAGACAACCCCTATTTCATTATGAATTTATTATGAATATTTTATTATTATATTTGTCTCATTGTTTAGCCGATGTGGGCTCGACTCCACAATTCTCGATCCGTTGATCGTTGGCCAACAGGAAATGACGTTGCGACTTCGTTGCCATGAATTTCGTGCGAAACATTAGGTGTATCAATAAAATCGAAGTGAAAACTCAACACTCTCTTTCGATACAATAAAACAATTTTTACTGTATCATTTTTTCCGGTTTGACTTCGCGGGACGTGATTAGACGTGACGTCTTAGCCTCATATGACGAGCCGCTCTAACATTGAATAACACGTCTTATTGAGAGCCGAGTATGACTCAATAGGACAGGGCCCAATAATCTGCCCACGCACTAATCCGAAACGACACTTACCAACTAATCAGATTAACTAAAGCCGGTCCAAATGACTGGTCGCATGCTCTTAGGAGGACCCGTGTTTTTCTGCACACCCCATACGCAAAACTTTGGAATGGCGCTCCAAAGAACGAAAAATAACCCCCCCATTTTTAGATGCTCAGAAAATTACCGAAAGTAATGCCAAGCCGCTTGCCTGAATGGAATAATAGTTTATCCGATAAATGCGCTCAAAAATGAGATCGCCGCCTATTCCGCCCAAACCCATTGTCGTGTGGCATTCACGCGTATTAAAACATGAATTGGTTAGAACATACCAAAGTCGAAGAGCATGCCGTCGTTCGCTGTTTATTTAAATACGAAGTATTTACTCCGAATCACGCGGTTTTTATTTGTTCCTTCTACTACTATATTGCTGTTTGCTAAGTTGCCCATTCGATCGGCCAAAAGTTCTGTATTTATGCTAATACTCGGGCTAAATTGGATTATTCGCTCGCCTGGTCTGCACTGTGAGATATATAGGAATGAATGGATTCGAGTAGGGCTGAATGGCGACTGGTAATTGGTCGTCGAGAAAGATTGGAATTTCCGGTTTTCCAGTCAATTAATATAACTATCATAAGAGTAGCAGCGAAGTAAATTCGAAAAATCGTCAAAAGCTACGTGAATTGGTCAACAGAATAGTTCGGTAAAATATGAGATTCGAACACGGGAATTTATCTAATAATCCTAATTGATTTTAGTTAAGACTCGAAATTGATCGCAACTATCCGAAATAGATAAACTGGGCATGAAGAAACAACAACGTGACCGGAGTTGTTGAATTATGCAAATGCTCAATGCGAATCACGAATATTTTTTTCCATGAATATATTACGTATGCATCGCTAACCCAAAACAATTTTCTTTTTCTTATTCAAATGCTCACAGATAGTGTTTTCAACAGTGTTCTCTCTCATTTGCATCAGACGTTCTAGTACCAGGAGTTTTGCTCTGGTAGGAACGGCAGCCATCGAAGCACGATATTGGAAATTTCGTTTGTTGTGACCACTCTCTCTACTCCTTACATAACTCTTTGAGATAACTTAATGAGCCACCTAGCGGCCGGTGAACTGGGGGAAAGTGAGGACTTCCCCAAGTCACGACAATTAGCTCGAGGAACTTGGATGTGCTCGGTTTGAAACTGCATTGCTCCCCCTTCCCTAAAACAATGAGATTATATATACGATGGCGTCTCTCTCTGTTCTGCGCGATCTACGAACAGTTCCTGAGCATCATCGCGCGCCTCAATTCTTTCCGGCTCGGAGTAGATTAACTTTGGCAATCACGTAGGCACATTTGCATATCATGAAAAGTAAAATAGGTGGAGAGAGAGGGGACGTGCACGTAAAGGACGGGAGCACAGGGACTTTAAGATACTTGCCCCCCCCCCCACATCTCACAACGACCGGAATAAAGTAGTCCTATCGGGGTGTAGTGGTTTAAATCCAGAGCCGTCATCTTGTCAAAAGGTTGTCGTCAAATCAAGAGGACATCTACAAAATGTGTTCACGAAAATTTTAAATACCCAATAAAGGCTTTAGATTCTTGCCTAATATTTTTTTTACATTTAGAAAAATAATAAAATCAAAAATTGCGTCGAGCCGTTTCAAACTAAGACTGCTCAATATCTATTCTTTCAATATTGTTTCTACTGATGGTTTTAGGATTTAAGGATTTTTTTTTTAGTTAAGGATTAAGTTAAGGATTTATTTTTAATTCACTGAAGTGTATACACTTTTTTTCTTTCTTCACACAACAGAAAGATTCTGTACCCCTCTCAGTGCTTAGGCACTATGTGAGACTAATGTTCAATTATTCCTGTATAATTAAATTAAGAATTCATATTTTATTTTAATCATTTTTAATTATTACTCGAAAATAGATTGCACGTTTTGTTATCTAATTACAATTTTATCTGGCATAATGTAGATGGGGATTCCATTTTACAATTACAATATGTTCCCACAAGCAGCCCCAGAAGGGGCCTATGGCGGGGGATTTTATTTCAGTTGTGGAATTTAGCTGATACTCAGCAGTCTAATCTGACTAGAAAATGGAAGAGTTCATCTGGCACTCCTGGTGTCGAGTGAGGGTGGTGGGCCAGGGAGTGTGCTCTCCCCGTAGTTTTCGGGGGTGGGGTGGAGGGTGGGAAAGAGGAGGTGGCGTTGACGGTGCGTGGGTGGTGGTTTGTGGGCTACCGAAACAGAAGCCACGCCGGGCATACCAATTAGAGGCTTCAAGATCCATTCGCGGCGGGGGCATTGATATGCTGGAGCAAAATGTGGCCCGGGGCTGCGTCTGCTGGCTCTCACCATACGCGACGTGGGTCATAAAGCTGAAAGCGGCTGCTGGGGGCCTGGAACGTGGAATAGAGTGTAGGAGGGCCGTCGCGGTGATGGAACGGGGGAGGTGAAAGGGGTGATAAAAGTTTAGAGCCGACTTTTCAAGATTAGCGAGCGGAGATAGACGCGGCGAGAACCTCCTGAGACACTTTCATCTAAACGGGACACTATTCGTGGATCATTGTGATCGTCCATGTGTATTTCTAAAACTAGAAAAACCTTTCGAAAGCAACTGGGTGCCCAATTTGAGCCACTTCTCCTCAAACTGAACTTGAGTAAAGTTGTCTTTCATAATGGATGGAATCGAGTTCTCAAGTGAGAGGCAATGTGTGGCAGCTCTGTCTCAAATTTAACTTGAAATTTCCTTTTTAAGTCAACCAAGCTGAATTCTGTATCGATTTGCAGAGAGAGACCAACGCGCTGCTTCAACGTGATCGCCAATAGAGCGGGTGTAGGCTGCTGCCCCCGAATGTTGGCCAAGGCCGCTCGTAGCGCACCGAAACCGTACGAACTCAGTTGCAATGCGGCGAAACGAACAGCCGGGGTGAAGTGGATCAACGAACGAAGCGGGTTGTTTTCGAGCCTCGACAAAGACTATAATGAAGAGGAATAGGTACAATCCTACCACAAAAAAATGACAAGCACCGCCTTATAATAATTTGTGTATCGTAAAATTATAACTATAGATAAATCGCCGTATATTAAAAAATTAAAAAAGGGGAAACCCAGGACACGACTGGGGGAAACGACCGAGTTTACACACACGACAAAAAAATCGAACTAATCCCGATACTTTCGTGACAACCCACATAATTTCCCCTTTTTAAAAGACTATTGTGTTTATATTTTCACATCACCCTTACATTAACGTTCAAGCTTTGTTTTCGTCTGCAATTAATTTATCTTGTATCCATTATTCGGTTAATTTCGTATCGCGTATTTGTGATCTATGTCTCCACACTTGGCCCAATTATAACGTTTGATGGCAGTTTCAATTCGTGAAATCCATAAATCCATGAATGTTTAATGCTGACTTCAATACGTGTACTATTTCGTTTTAAAATGTGACAGAGTAACTCTGAGCTAGTTTGAACATACATGCGATATATTTTCACCCATCAATTGTGGGAAATTCCCCCGATTCCTTTCAAAGATATTTCGAAACTACTGCGTTAAGTGTACTAGGTTGAAAACAAGCAACTAGTTTAACAGTTTCTCTCCACGACTCTTATCTGAATAGAGTCCAAGGGTCAATGTACGAAACAGAATCTGTGAGCCATGAGTAAAGGGGTCACTAGTGGCTATAGCTCTTCCCTCAGACAACGTAACTCAACATACGCTAAATTTGAACCGAATTAATTATAAAATGTCTATCCCATTGTGTATAAATTATTTTGTGTGTGCCAGTGACCCGGTTACCCTATCTACACCTTCAACTCGTTGGACGCTTCACTGTTGTCGGCTCATTCGTCAGTGAAACCGCGGAGCAAAGCTATATAATTATATTTCTAATTACGAATCTGCCAACGTTTGGCCAAATGTCAGTGGCAGCTATGGCGTCGCACAGCGAATATATCCTCGAAGGCGATGGGAGGGTTGAAAGGGATGGAAAAAGGGGGGGGTGCGTTGGGGAACTAGCTTTTGTGTGTAATTGACTTATCCTGTCCTCCGGCCTGCCCGTATGAATGGCACAATAACCTTTTAATATGTTTGGGCAGTTGACCGTTTCTAACGCAGAGTAATGTCAACCGAGGCCCTGGAGGTGTGACCGTTATTAGCGAAAGTATTCTCGCCGGCTGAATTCAGACCGATAATTTATGCATTCAACACAATGCAGTCTTGTGGTAACTAGCAAGGAGGAACATTCGTACGTGGGGAATGGGTTTTGTGAAAGTTGCGCCTTGTGCTGTGAGCAAAAGTTGGTCTGACTTAAAATGAATATCCATACATATCAGCTTACATGGTTCAGAATTGATAATACACTATTTTACTATATATATATAGAAAGTTACATTATTGCTAAAAAGAGTTACAGAATTGTCAAGAGATCAGGAGAATGTTCTATTACGTGAATGATTATTGGTTGATCTTGCGGTTTCGATAAAACGTTTATTATATAAAACGAGAATAATTTACTTAAAATTTGAAATGGCAAATTTTTAATTAATTATCCTGCACTAATATTGACATTTAAAAACAACTAGAACAAATACTTTATATAGAAATTAATTTAATCAATTTGTCACACTTGTTTCTTCTTTGACGAAAATAATCTGAAGCTCATGTAGTCCGCATTCAAGTGATTTTTCAACGAAGTTTTACTCGTACAATTAATTCAAATTAAGATAAGTAAGGTTAATTTGAGAACGTCAAAGCGAGATTTTTCCAACTTCTTCAAGTAACTTGCTATTATTTATTATACTCTGTAAAAGTAACTTCCTGATTTTGTGATGTCTTTTCTTGAATCTGGTAACTATAGTTATACAGATGACTTACAACTTCATATGAGATACATTCCCGATAGCGACTAAATTGAATCAGTCTAGGATTGGTTAAAAAAAAGTAAAGACTGTTGGTCGAGGGACCAAAGAGTGAACGAGCTCTCGACTGCTTAGTCATTTTTAAGTGAATGACAGAATGCTCAGAACTACTTTTCTTAACCAGTACCCGACTGATTAAATTGCCTAGCTATCTACCTAAGAGGGTTTATGTCATTTTTGTAACTAGTTTGATACTTAATTTTTTTTAAAGAATTTCGGTGAATTATAAATGATACCTTTCAATAATACAGATCTTTTCGAAAAATACCGTCAGATGATACTCGCATTGTAAACTAAACTTGGAAAAATACTTTTGAGGGTAATTTATCTTCATTTTAATTAACGAAACTATCCAATTAATTAACAAGCGTCTCCAAGTCTAACGCCCTGGGCATCAGCCTTCGTTGGCATCCTTAAAGAAGACACTTGAATTATATATGTCCTGCGCGCGGTTGGATTCGCGCCAGGCTGGACCACAACAGCTGGAAACATGTAATACGTCATGTAATATGTCTGGTCTGTCATGGAAACTAACATTTAGCATGTTTCCTTCTACGCGATTCCCAATCTCATTGTACGGCTCTTATATGGCTTGAAGACGCGGGGAAAGCATTTTGTCCACCATATTATGTTTGATTGAAATTCATCGAACGATAATGAGATGGACATTGGCTTGTCCTATTCGCAAGGCTCATTCTAAAAGTACGGGAACTGAGACAGGACTGCGTAACATTATCTGGAGATATTCCAAGAAAACTAAATATCATCCAAAGGTGGTATCATTCATGTCAAAATTCTATTAGCATGCCAAGATTAAACGAATGTCTAAAGGTTCAACGGTTCTTTTTGCTGTGCAAGAAAGGGGTTGTTAACCTAACCGCCACAAACAACTGCTTAAAAAAATGCATTGATGTTCAAGGAGACACATTCCAGAAATAGAATGTTTTGAAATACCAATTACAAAATTAGCATACAGCGGGTTACTGGGCACAATTACTGGGCATGAAACTGGGGGTTGCATTTTTTAATCCACATCGGGAAAATGGAATGTGTGTGCCAGACGCTGCATTCGTACACTTTGCCACACATCATGGGAATTAAATAAATGTTGCTGCTACTGCAGATAAAAGAAAAGTGTTAAGTACGGTTTATACATTAAGTATGTATTTACCCAGCTTCGCCTGGGTTAAGAATGATCCGAAATGAAATATTGATTAAAATTAATTAAACTGTAATTATATGTTATCTTTTCGTTTACGTTGATCGTGTAATGTTTTAATATGGTGATCCATGTGCGAAACCATTTTTAAATACAGAACCTCTGTATGTTAAATCTCTGTTCCCTCGCGTGCTAGAGTTGGCAATGTTGCCATGTTCCCCGCCGAGGCTGCGAAATGATTTTCTATTTATTTTTAAAACTCGGTTTTGTGGGTGAGTAACGTTGTAACATTGCAGTTGTAGAATCGTGACGTGTTATTATAACGTCATGCTGTGCACAGAGCCTCAACATGAGATTTTTAAATTTATATAATTTAGATTTTCAAATGCTTGGCAATTGAAATATCTAATCGAAAAATAATCGTTTAAAAATATCGTTTTGATTAATTCTGGTTTTTAATAATGCTAATTTTTTATTGAAAATATTATTCAGGTAAATAGATGTGTAGTTGGAATTGTGATTTGGTGTGCTTGTTTTCACGTGATATCGACAGCGTCATTCGTTTGATGTGGGAGACGCCATATTTTATTTTTCTGGCGAATGGTTTGACTTGTAAGAAATTTTAAACGGTAAATTTATTGTGAAATACTGAAAACCGATATCTGAAATTTCGTCGCTAGACAACTAATGTGAGGAACTCTCCGCAGGTATAATTTCATTAAATTTCGTCAAATTGTACCCCGAACGGACAATATGACTTCTGTTTTTTTAAATAAGATTTTAATTATACATTAATTGTGGTTAATTTTTCCGGATGCGTGAACTACACGAATTTTTAATTTCTCATAGTTCACGCGACCGCGGGAAAAATTAAAAATTCGCGTAACTCACGCGACCGGAAATATGGGCTCCTATGGAGCCGATCTCCCCGGTGTAAACCGTGCTTTAACGAGGATGTCCCGTGTCCCACGTTTTGAGATCAGAACGAGCCTCATCTATTTGAGAGAGAAAATCCTGACACCAAACAGTACTTCAGCTAAAACACGAACAGTGACACAGAGGTCCTTCTGGATACACCAACGATTGGCTTGATTGAAATGGCCGATAAGTTCTATTCCTAGTAGAGGCCACAATCGATAGACCTGAGTAAACATGGCAAAATGCAGCAGCAACAGCAGCAGCAGCAGCAGCGGCGCAGTTTGTTCAATAACACAACTGGATGTTCGTGAATAACCCCTTCCCGCTCTTTCTATTTCGCTCATCGCTCTTCCAACCCCGAACCGTGCGTATACGTGTGTACACACGTACGTACAAAACCCGACTGGGTCGAACCCCATTTGCAGGTTCTGTAACTGCTTACGTCAACACCACATGCGCGCGGCGAGCATTGGCCGGCTGTTGATTTAGCCGGGCTCTCTGGCCCCGGGGTCCGCTGCGGCGCGGCCGCGGTGCGGTCGTCCGAGGGCTCCATCCGGAGAAAGGTCAGCGACGGTCCAAATGGCTTAACGCCCTACTTTAACCCCTCGCCACCCTCGATCGGGGAGGGTGGGTGGGAGTGTGATGTGGGGGAAAATGGGATGGAGACAAATGAGGGTTGGGGGGAAAGGGTTTAGTAGGGGTCACCACGGATTGGCAGGGAAATATTTAGTTTGGTTGTACGCTATGGGCAATTTCGGTCTATGCCGCTCCTCGCCCACGACAGCAATAGACCTCTTGCATCACTGTTCACCTTTGGGCTTTTTGGAAATGTCGCACAATTGTTTACCGGACCCTTCTTTTGACTGAGCAAGATATGTTCGTCAGGAGGAACTTCCGTTTACACCGGATCTCAATTTTATACTCCTTCAATTTAATGAATTTTAAAATTCATATTCCTTCCATTGAAGGCGTCTAAAAACTAATTTTCGTTCCTCCTAGTAGTAGTAGTTGTAGCAGTTACCTAGGCAGGGATATTGAACCCTGCCCTGATATATATAGTACAGACACCGGGTCACGATTTACTTCCATTCCGAAAGAACACATGCGAAGGAATTTCTATCGCCTGAACAATTCCGAAAGTGTCGGTCGGGATCGAACCCCGCAATACGATCCCTAAGTCACTCGACACTTCTTAAATTAATATTAATTTCTTGTCAAGATCTTATGGAAGGTGCCTAAAAATGTAAGTTTCCTCTAGTTAAAGTTCACCTTTGAATCCCCTTAAATTTCAAAACAATACATAACATACAACGGACAACCCTTTGAACCATATGTCTACTTAGAAATAAAGAGCCATATTAAATTGAGACGCCTTGATTTGCAGTGGCTCCGGAACAATCGAATGACTCGAAGATACGAAGACGTTTCATCTAAATCTATGGCGAAGAAAATCAAACGTTTAAAACTGGAGTCTAAGCTACACGGCGGTACTGTACTAGGACACGACTATGCTACATGAAGTCTAACCTATATGTCTTTGTTTTAAGCGTCCGCTTAAGGGCCGGTACGCGACATCGATTGTTCTTGGTTAGTGGTGGTGGTGGTGGCCTCGTTGCCATTTCTCTCGGACGTCACCGCATATGGTCCGCAAGTCGCGACCAAACGGTCGACATCAATTATACAAAGTGAATTGTTGCGCATTCAGATACGGTTAAAACGCGAGGTCTCCAAGCGCATTCAAGAACGAAGGGGCAACGAGCCGCGGCTAGTACAGTGCAAGTGACAAGTTCCAGTGGCTAAACGACAGTGTTTATCAAACTTTTACGTGTAGGACACATTGTCCTCGCGTTACGCTCCATTCACGGCATCGCCAGTGCTAAATTATTAACCACCTTACTCTATAAAATGTTGATCATCATAGTATATTATTCTGTAAAATACAGAAACTTGAGGAACGCAAGAGTCTCACAAAGTTTTAACCATCTGAGTCTGAAATATTAACCATTTCATCCATACTCTCTACAACAGATCCTAACACTACCTGTCTTTGCAGAGATAACTTCTTTATTAAATCTTCATTGGCAAAGAATGTCAATTTCTTGTTACATGCAAAGGACAAAAGGCAAAAAAGTGTACTGAACGTTTCAGATTATTTAGGACTGTGGTGCAATAATTACTATTTTCATATATTAAACCTTTCTGTAACTTTCTCACCGTTAGAGATAAATAACTATTTTTGTTTGAAAATACAGAATTAAATTCAAGTTACTTAAAATTCGGTTGGAATTAATTTTTCTGTAGTCGTAAACAAACCAAATTGTTCAAATTTCAGTTAAACTAAATAACTTATCAGTTCAGCATAAATGTTTAGTAGAATTTAGAATGCCTTATGTATTTAGAATGCCTCAGTACAGTAAATTGATTTAATGGATTAATTAAGAACTAAATAGCAAATTATTAATGCAAGACCAACTAAAACAAAAGGTCTCGAGATTGGAGGACACAATCTAAAGTCGGCGACAAGTCTCTTTATAAAAATCACTTTTACAGAAACTTCACTTATTACACGATTACAATAATGATTCGTATTACACGTATAAATTATTGTAATCGTGTAATAAGTGAAGTTTCTATAAAAGTGATTTGTATAAACAGACTTGTGTCCTCCAATCTCCAGACCTTTTGTTTTATAACTCCATCGGCGTTTTCCCACATCTATTGGATGACAAAAATAACTGTTACAATTTACAGATGTGTAACATGTTCCAAAAATAATGCGCACATTTTCTAAATAGTGATGCAGTCGAACATTTCGATGTAGCAGATGTATTGGAAAATAATTTAGATCTACAACCTTAAAGGAATAAACGACGCGCCTTCACTCCCTCTAACACACACCTACCTATTGACCACGTCCAGATAAATAAACAGACGCGATCGGTGCAATTAGAAATTGCCTTTTAACGGCCAATTTCACGCAACATGACAATGCGCGCAAACCTTTGTTTGTTTAACCGCTGACCCACCGCAGACAAACGCGCTTTAGTCGGACCGACCGCGAATTGTTATGCCTGATTTCCGTTTTCAGGGGTGGCCAGCTGTTCGTGTACACGCAGGGGGGCGCCCAGAGCGATGCGGCATTTAGGCCTCTCTGGGGTTCTCATTCAACCAACAATGTGATTAGATTTGCCAATCGAGCCACTAGCGACGAACTGAATATAGTTCACCGATGATGTCACGAAATAGGCAGACTTTCGAAAGTGTGCTATGATCCGCATCATCTACAATTTGTATTCAAAATATGCCCAATTTGTACAATTACATGCACAGTTGCACTCAGTACACGGATATGCTATTTTTGGCCGACTTATTAAAAATAATAATTTTTTGGTTCACCCTGTATTTTGTATCGTGCGAAGTATGCAAACAGTACTTGCGATAAATAATACGATTGAATAAGTTATAAATTAATTTATTTTATATTAAAAATACTCAAAAGAACAGACTAAACAATCTATTATTTCTTGAAGTTTACAATGCGTCTTAAAAATAAGAAATAATTTCATTCATTCTGTGTGCATCAAGCGCAAATAGCATCTTGGACGTGTTTTAAAGCATTAAATTAAAAAATTGTTGCAGGTGCATAGTTCTGCTATGCTGCAATTATTGACATAAAAATATAGAGTGCGCTAACCTAATTTATACTTTCAAAAATGTTTGTTAATGGGGTTACCAATGATTACATCTCAAAACCCCCCCAGTCAAGTTTGAACTAGATTATTTATGGTACAGAAAACTCAAACGATACTATCGACTCAGAATTATTGTAACACCATCAGAGCAATAACAATCGTGACCATATCGATCACAGCGTCGCAATAGGTATCGATATCATATTTTCCACAAAATGTCAATTTCCTAACCTATCCCTATCTAATCCTGAAAACGTAATTATACGTAAAGAAAATTCAATTTTGAAGCAATGAATTTTTCTACTTTTATAAATGATCAGGTTATTATCATTTCTCGCTTTTCTTCCTTTCTTCTACTAGATATCTATATTGTTTCAATCTCCAATACTTCTGTTTGAGGAAGAAATTCGGATCCGACGTCCGTCTTAGAGCGACTATTTCTTTTCTTTCAAGCGCAAAGCAACTTCGCGCTTGCTTTCTTTTTGTAACGTCTTGTTTACAGTTTGTTTTTCTTGTCGTCGCCCACTCACAAGAAAATAGACACCTCCAACTTTGGTCACCAATGTTATTGTTTGCTCCCATTCACGGCGACGAAGAACCTCCCCGCCAGGAGGACCGCGTCTTCGGATTTCAATCCACGTAGGTGTGTTTAAGCTTTAAAGCTCGCCGGGCGAATTGCAAATCCATGTTACGGAAGCGCGCGGTCAACACGGCGAGACTCCTGAGCCGCAGGAAATGTGAAAACTAAAGTAGACGTGGCTAAGATCAAAAACAACTCTCCATTTTCTCCTAGGACTCCCAACACCACTCGTGGCCGAACGGCGAACTTTACTTTTTGCATTTATTTCTGCGGCAACACAGGAGAGCCAAAAAATAAAAGAAAAGGATAGAAATGTTCATGGCCTGCGCCGTTGACCTGCTCACGTCCTTTCAAGTCCAATTTGTGAGAAATGTAAAACAGATATTGTTTTCAGGATTTCTCCAGTTTCTGTGCATGGAATTCTAAAGCCGAAGAAAATCCAAAAGTGAACGAGTACTTCGATAAAGGGTTTGGAAGGGCTTGACCAAAAAGTGTTGTTCCAAGTTTACGAAGTTACGAATTACATTTCCCCCATTTGCCATCAAATATTAATTAGAAGGAAAAAAAATTATTGGATCTCTGATGAGTTTGGTGTTTGTACAACATAAAAGAACGTGTTTATCTTAGCGATGAGGAGTCTTAAGAGGATAGGCCAAAGGGCGAGTGCTGTATTTCTCGGTTACCAAGCGACAGAGTTGTGGTGTTCAAAGAAGCACGTCTATCGTGTCCTCCATCCCAATTGGAATCCATATCTGGAATATGCCCCGTCGCGGCTCTAATTGAAATATCATCCTGCGGTTCGGTATCCGATTCCACAATGGACCTAACCATGCATCTCAAACATGAGCCTTGCACTTTACCGTCGCGTCCCTCATAAACTCGCGGGGGCCGAGGGGAATTTGGGGTATAATTGGGATCGGTACATCGCGATTGCCGATGGTTTCTGGTGCCGAACACTTTGAGGTCGCGCGATGGGCCACAAAAGCTCGTCTGGTCGGCTGAGTCTTGAGGCGAGATATTGCTAGCGAATATGAGAGTGCCCTTTACAAAAGTATTTTATATCCTCCTGAACATCCTGGACTTAGTTAGAATAAAATGGAAGATGTGCCCGGGACAGCGCCGGACGAGAACAGACGAACAAAAGTTGGCGATAACTCTTTACAATAAATAGTAGTAAACTACTACTCCGTATTATTTAAAAAATGAAATAAATAGACTAGAAAAACGTGGGAACTGATAATTCAACTATGACGATGATGCTTCCCATCCAACAAATTTACCACATCCACACCACACCTCCCGTGGAAAATTAATATTTATAATTACCTAAGGTAGACAATATCGGTTTCACGCACACCACTGCGATCATTAGCTGTTTTTTGGACGATGAAAAATAAATTTGAAAATAAAAATAGACAAGACGTATTAATTCTATTATTTTGTTAGGAACATATAGTTTAAAGATTGTTTTGAAAGAGTTCAGATGCACTGAAATTCATCGACAACTTCAATTAGCATTTAAATTTTTGAACAGATGGAAAAATATCCATAAACCATTTTGTTTCAGTACAATATCTAACAGCATTTTGTGTGATTTTAAAGATGGTTTATGTTATATTTGCTTCAATTGTTTTCTCCAGAATATGCTGCAGAATGTAGCCGCTCAATATTTCGAACTACAGTGAAAAAATAGTTTAACATTTCGAGACGATAAAAACTGTCAGAAAGACGATGACCTAAGAATCGAATGTCTATCAAAACAATCGTCTAGTCTTGATCAATAAACGGGACAAATATGTGTCCACTAACCCTGCGAAAGTAAATATTTACTCTCCGCAAATATAAAATGGGTTGAAATATGATTGTTTCGAACAATAGCTGCTCCCCCACGCAGTCCCGATATAGAAAATATAAGAAATTGCGCGAAATGTTGTGTTTTTTTACGTGACGAAAAAACATTCTTCAATAAATCAAACGGCTTTTTCCTCTTGCGTTCGTCGAGCGTTCATCTTCGTACACAGATGGAAGCTCGGCAATATTCCATATCATCACCTCAGAGATTTTCCTCGGATCGTCTCGGAAATAAAAGAAAATAAGAGGTTGAGCAGCTCCTCGTGAAGGCCTAGAGTCCACGGATTTGTGTCGTCACCAAATGTAGTGTCGGAACGAATTTCACTGTCTGCAAATCATGGAACCAGCCCAGAACCTCGACTCTCAACAACATCGTTTCCGGTTGACTTATCGTCATCATTGTGCAAAACTAGTTACCCCTCCCCAATCACATTATCTGAATTACGCATGTGAGCCTTCAGAATTCCCACACCACTCGCTCGTACAATAAATATCGTTTTAGATGATATAAATATATTAACGTCTACTGGTAACACCGAACACCGTGCCACATGGTACGAGGACATGACTCTGAAACAGCTAATCGGCTAATCTTACCTGTAAGTACAATTTATATTTCTAATCAATCACCAGACAAGAGTTAAATTTTTAAAATGTCATAATTTGGCAGCAGTCGGGACGGCACGCAACTGCACAAAAATACATTAGGGTCTTCAATCGAAATTACCTGTAATCTAATAATAGTGTCAGTTTTCGAAAGCCAGTTAATGTTGCCGGCGACGTGCGACTGGGTTTTGTCGCTCGAGACACGAGTTTCGCAATCTATTGCAATAGGAATAGCAAAAAAGAGGAACATTGAGCTGCTCAATAATCGATTTCGTCATTAAACTAACTAAAATAAAATGAAAGTTGTGCCCGAGACGAACAAGAGTTGGTGCAATTTTATTTTACATAATCCAGACGCCCTATTCTAATATTTTATTATTAAACTATCTGAATAATCGTTTTATAGTTATTGGTTAATCGTTTCCTGGATAAAAGTTGAACATTTGCTTTGTGGTTTTCAACTACGAGTATTTGCTTAGATAGAATGGTGCCGAAGCACGCAGAGTCAGATATTGGTTAATTATGGAGAAGCTAGCCTTCTTGCTAGGATAGAACT
>JAQGBY010005408.1:0-14694 GCA_034698785.1 Mycogona germanica | reverse complement strand
TGATGGTGTACTTACGGTATGTTCATTTTTATGCGATTTCTTTGAGCCGTTCTGAAATTTTGCTCCGAACACCAAAATCCAATTCTTTGTTTTATAATATAGGATTATTTAACAGACGAGTCCGCCACTCGTTTCATTCGGTCTATCCCGAAATTCATGTTCTCAAATTCACATTTTTCTTAAGCCTTGCCCCAAAATGCAAGATTCGAGTAAATTCTCTCTCCCCGAGAAAAAAACAGCCGAAAACGAATAGAAATCCACGAGAAAATGCATTTAATTTTCCCCCGACTATTTCCCACAGGAAGCCATTTATTCCAAAAAATAAACCGCCTTCGAAAATATTTCAGAACGCCCACTATAATGGAGCCGTGTGTGACCTAGCAGGTAACCAGGTAGGCTTTAAACAAAATTGCGAGGTCTCGCGTGGTGGACAAAAAAAATATATAAAAGAAACAGGTGTTCGAACATCGAAGAACACGAGCGAACAAAAACCAAGAAGCGATTACAAAAATTATTAACGCATTCCATTCAAACAGGATTTTTTCTCTCTTTCTATTTGCATGCCGTGCTCCATTTGTGGAGATCTATTACAAAAGAGATTTCCAGCGGCAGGTTTAATTATCCTCCGAAGACCCACCAACACATTAGTTTTCCATCTAAAGACTTGTACAGTGTCGCTCATCATGGTGTCTTAAATCATTTTATTGCACGACATGTGAAAAATGTCATATCTAGTGTAAATACGCAGCGCCGACCTTACGATTACCGGATAATTTCAACTTATAAAATAGGTCTTCGGAATACAGACATTGATAAAGGGGTGAGCCTAGGCACAATGTAGAATGACTGGCGTCTCGCACGACAATTACACAATACCGTGCACTTCGGTAATAACCGTACAACTTCTTACAGGACGTAAGACAAGACGTTCGCCTGCACTACATTCAAGACGTGCACGCACATCGGGCCATTTTGTTTGGCGACGTGACGTATGCAAATTATTATTTATTAGCCTATTCACACACACACACGTCCAATTCGGTTAGAGGCGGCACACCCACATTGATACAAGACACTGAATTACCTGTAACAGCAAGAATCTTGTATCCGTGATCGCGATTTCGATTCCGGCCGACACCTTCGGAATTTTTCGGGCGAGAGAAATTCCTTCACACGCCTTCTTTCGGAATAGAATTAAAATATCATGACCCGTGTCTGTACGACATCGGGACGTTAAAGATCCCCTTCCTAGGCAGCCTAGGTTAGGCAAAATTGTCAAGTCGCCTACCAGGGGGGTTTTTAAGATGCTCAATCAACGTTGAACCTCCTTAACAAACATTTAAAAAAGAATCTTGCCAAATTATGCCGTTAATAAAAAGAAATATCTTAATTCAACGGAGTAATGATTTCAAGATTAAGGTAGCATATGAAGGTCCTAGAAAAATAATCCTAGTCGACCACACCCATTTTGAAATTCCGATTTCTAAATTCTTTCAGGAAGCGGTTCCGGGGATCCCGTGCAACTCTACAGTCGACTACTAACGACTCACTCTGGGGCACGCAAAAATGTAAAGGGGTACGGAATTTGCAGCACTCATTCAGGCCGAACGCATGCGCCCACCTTACACCACCACCAGGTGGCGCAGAATGCAACCCGCGCAAACCGGATAGAGATAAAACACCTCCTCACCTTAAACTTGAGGTTAACTAATTTTGTTGATGATGTTCCAACTTAGTGGCTAGCTGCAAAAACACACACGCGCGCACAAATCCATGTTTTCGCGCGAGGTTAATATTGCCCATTAACCCAGGTCAAAGACGCGACGCGTCTTCAGAGCGTAGAAACAGGTTTGCAGCGCCGCCGGTTTCTTAAAGTAAATATCGGCACGCAATGCGATGGTATGCGTTTGGATCTTCCACCTTATTATCTTCCACCCCACCCATCGCCATTCTTGCTCCCTCCTTAGGTCGTCTACAGTAACGCCATCTATTGGTTTGATGAGTTTTAAAAATAGCAGCCATATTTTAGTAGCTTCCCCATTGTCAGTTCCTTAACGTAAACTTAACGCCACCATTTTTTAAATTGCGCATCGAAGAATTGGGGGGGAGGAGAACCGTTGCCTATGTTTGTGGTTATGATGAGCATTTTTTCCAAAAATACCGGAAACTGTAATACACCGACTATGTCAGCAATGCTCTCTAGATGGCGCGCGTATGAAACAGATAAATTAAACCACCAATAAGCGAATAGCGATTCGGTTGCAGCCCCGATTTCTTTTATGCTATGAGAGCTCATAAATGCGCAGTCAACGCGAGATATCGCCAACAAATGAAATTGGAAGTCTCGGCAATTAAATTTTACATTTCAATGAGGGACCGACCATCCACCATCATTTTAAATTCCAGTATATAATGAATGCTACATTAATAGAAAATTTACATTTTTTTACAACACTGTATTATTCATTTCAGAGAATATTTTTCAATAACACATGTGCACTGTGTATAACTTTTTAAAGCTCGAAATTAATGTCTAGTTGGACCTCCTTAACAAATATCTAAACACCCGAAACCCTTCCGCAGACTTAGGAAAGGGGCTTTGAGGCTAGAAAGAAGCCTCTTTAACAAACAATTTTTTGTCTTAATCCGAAAAAATGCGGGCAAACACAAAACCAATAAGCGTTGCCTAAACTTTAATTACCCGACCATCACCCAGCAATAACAAATGCAGTAATTAAGTCTCATAAAGCTTGTGAAGCTTGATTGCAATTTAATCTGGATTTAGTCTTCTGGTCATGAGACCCCTCTCGTGGTCAAAAGTGCAACCTGAGCCGAGCTAAAACGAGTGATCGGTTCGATCATACTTCCCAATCTTAGACCGCCACTGCACGAGTCGCAGCATCGGTAAATCATTGATGTATTCGAACGAACAAACTTTCGTAAAACTAGTCCTCCTTCCCCCCTCTTAGTCCGCGGAAGAGTTTCGGGTCTTTAGATATTTCTTAAGGAGGTTTAGTATAAGCTACCAAGGTAGGGATCGAAGGGTCTCATGAGGATATAATAAAACCAAACATCCACGAATTACTTTCGACGGGCACAAATTTTCCATGAAAAGAATGATGATCCCCAGCGATGAGGCGGCGCACGGTCCAATCACACGAGCGGATGACCCGGATACTTCATATGCGGTAAATCTCAACCATTTTGATGGCCCGGGTTGCCAACAGGGTCAGTACCAATTGGGGCCGCTCCCAACTCGGGTCGCAGGTTGTTGATTGCACCACTTCTTATTTTTTGCATGACCCGTTACGCCACCTGCGTCTGGTTACTGGGCAATAATCACCTTTTCATTTCGTCTAGTGTTTACCATAAAGACAATCATAAAAGGATTTTCGATCCATATGCAACGGCCACAAACAAGACATAAAAACAACGTTCGTTCTCGGGATACCTCACGATACACGCATGAGACGATCGCCTGAGAATGACTTAGCGATCAAAAGCTCATGTTTTATTTCTACAGTACCCGAGACGAATAAAGTGTATTTTTCACTATTGTAATAAACCTTTTTTCGACTAATTCAAATATCCCCAAAAAGTTGTTACTTGAAATAAATGCCCTTATTTAATGCACGATACACATTTTTTATTACAGAAAATTGTCCGCTCCCGATTGTGATTGTGCCGTGGAATTTTGGAATAACCAAGTAAGGAGCCCTATCCCAAAATCGTAGTACACTCCATCTAAATCTGGTTAGTGGATATTGAGTGAACAGTCAACGCCAGTAATGTGTTTTTTTTTCATAACGTTACTCGAACTCGAACCATTTGGCTGAGTCTGACTACATCACATGGTCGAATGAACATTGAATAATCTGTTTGTCGAATGTGGTAACTGCTAAAAATTCAAAACTGTGACTTTCAATGGCTTGAACAAACGCATTCCGGGCTTTGACGTCATCACTGAGGGGGTTTCTGCTCGAAAGGATTTTGACATTGGTGGCGAAAAAGAAAACAATAGGATAAGTTCAGTATAACCATGGACTGTCAAACCGTTTGGGTCGCGCCAGCAAAACCCATCAGGGTCCCAACCCTACCGGCAAAAACGAGCTAAAACAATCCTGCTGCCCAGAAATTCGGCATTCACTACGAACAGCAGCGCTATAATTCATTCTCTGTTATAAATTTATCTGTGAGTTTGTCAGTCCGATCGAAAACTCACTAACGACCAAACACAGTAGACAGTACAATAACATTTCGAATGGATATAGTGCCGCAAAACGTCTAGACGAACGCAACTAATTTTAGGTTTCGCTGTTGTGTTATTCGTGAGATATCAGCACGAGAAGTTTGCGTAGCGATGGGGTTTGTTGGCCGTGATACTTTTTAATTATTTACAACCACGTTTGGAGCAGTTAGTAATTATTGATAAGTCTTTTATGCGATATACTTAAAAATTAAGTAAAAATGGAGGACAGTTGTTTGGCAGTGATCCGTGAGAGGGCGCCAACAGTCATTTCGCCCTTCAGAATCGGTGAGGAGGTTGGAAGAAATGTCGAGGGGACATTTTTCACGGCCAAGGTTGCAAAAGCGAGGGTAGAACGCGAAGAAAAAATCTCACCGCAACAAAACCAACGAATTACGGTTGCACCAGACTATAGACAGACTGCCACACGGCAGTTCCCCAAATATACATGTACATTGAACATAAATACTTCACTTTACACACACACGTACACACGCAGCACATTGAATCGTCGTAAGCAATCGCGCGCGTTCGCCAAAACAAAAAACAGCAAATAAAAACGCAAATAAACGAGGCCAGTTACTGTTAGCGACATGAAGGGCAGGGGCAGGAAAAGATTGTTGCTGCCAACATATTTTGAGGTCAAGTCCATTAAAAAGGAAAAACACTTAATCGTTTAAGGTCTCGATGTCGACTGTGGCTGGAGAGATGAAGCTGGGGGAACACCAACCATATCACACCCACTAAACAATTAATCCGAAATTATTTTACCGAATTTTTGTACTCGTAAAATGATTATAATGAACCAGAAAATCACTAAAAATATTACGAATTGTATCAAAATGGTTTTATCAAAAATGTCACCTGCAATCATAACTTATCAAAACAGGCTTTAATCAAACATTAATTTTAATTCAGTATGACTCATTCATTATAAAGTGGGAGGGTGGAGGGAAGGAGTAAGTAAGGGAATGGACATTCAGTAATTCTCACCTCTCCCTGTGAAAATTATTTCTTCAGTGAGAACCTGCTCATCTGGAACCGCGCAGCACATAAATATCCTTTCGCTCACCTTTCGACCCACAACACAATTCCAGTCATATTTTTTTTTCAGGTGGTCACGGAAAACCAGAAATATTCCTACTTTTTAAACGTGCATAATTAGTCGATTCTACCGACCGTAAACGTCCGATTTAGCAACGGCCGACTGCCAGTCATACAACAAATAGATTCAGTATTAGACGTTGGGTTGCGTCTGGTTGAGCGCTGAACGAAAGACTAACAAGAGTGAGTGTGACCAGCTATAATGTATAAATAACAATATCGAAACAAAAAACTACATTTTTCACAACTGCTAAACGCTTTGTTAAATAGTCTTTCGTTCGGTACAGTCCTGAACACAACCCGACATCTACGAAATTCCATCCAAGTACAGATCCAGTGCCAAGAATACAAAATAGAAATGTTAATGTCGGCATGTACGCCGCCCAGCAATGAAGCGTGACGCCAAAACAGAAACGACCCCGCATCCCCATGATTACACGATTAGAAGTACAATCTTTTTTTATAAGAAAATTTAAAAAATAAAACGGAAAGATAGATAGAAACGATAGAGTTTATGGATGACGCGGGGCATATTAAGGGGAGCGGTAACGACAGTCATCAACTCATCATTACAGCGTGATAACCATATAAGTAGCACAAGTTTCGATCGACCACGGTGCAAATAGCTCACCGGTCGTTTCCACCCGCCACACACATAGAATACAGCATATTATATACACAGGTGGGTTTCTCTCGAGCGAACGACAGGGACGAGCAAGTGATTCTGCTGCGGGCCCTCCACGATTTTGGCCAGACCGGTGGCAAGATCGTGGCATATTTATTCGGCGGCATCATCATCAGCAAACGGGCACTGGCCGTATCTAAATGCCCGAAACACCACCTTACATGTGCACTCCCCCCACCTGTAATCGAACAGAATGGTCAAGTGCCCGTATTAGCGGAATCACTTGCAACCGGATTCGTAGGTGGAATAAAAAATGGAGCCACAACTGGATCGTTCTCTTGGCTGCAGAGTTCAATTTGTCACCTGGAAAATCCATTACATGGTCAGAAGGGCATCTTCGTCACAACTTCTAAGAACAAAAATCCTCACTCGTTTCTTTTAAGACAGGGCTTCGAAATGCGAGTTCAGAAATGACAGTCAAAAAAATAAAACAAAGGCTGACGCTGGTCAAGCCAATTCAGAGGACGATTAGTCTCACATACTCAAAGCCACCATTATGCTAATGCCTGAAAAAGATAAGTCATGAAGTAACGTAACTTATTTTTAAAAGGACCGTTTGAAAAGGACCGAAGAGCACCACGAGTCTCTCTTACAACCGATCGAGGTGCGATAATGGATGGCAGCAAACAAAATTGATTTCCAAAGCCCAATTAAAACCCGCAAAGTTTCCAATCCTGGAAATGAGATTTCGAATTTACAAACGAATTTTCAAACCAAACACAACCCGAGGCATAAGTCCGACAATTGTCAAATTTTCACGCCGACGTAGTGACTCGTTGTGCTGCAGACAAAAACTTACAAATCCGACCCCCCCGAATGAGTGATCGCTAAAACGGACATTCATCTCCGTAGAACCTTACCGGATTTTGGCTGGACAATTATTCAAAGCACGAAGCGATCTCCCCCCACCCCCCTCGCCGTCTTCCCCCTTTTTTTGCCTCACGAGCGACGATTATTTGTCTTCTTCTGCTAGCAGGTTGCCTAATATATACGAGATCGCCACAGGGCCAAGCATTTTCAAGCTCAAAAATAATAAACGATATGCCACTAGCATTAGAAGCGCGTAAACAGGCGCTACAGTCGCGCGGAATACTAATGAAGGGACGCCGAAGATGTATGCGATTGTTTGAGGCTTCTTCAGCAAGCTTGTTTAGAACGAAAAAAATAAATAACGCGTCACATGTGCCTATTTTTATTAATTCTCATCAACTGTAGTCTCTGCACTACAGGCGTTTCTGTACCAAATTTGGTGTTCATGCCCTATGCGAGGGGCACATTCTCACCAGTACCCCGAGATCGAAATTGTCGAGGCCCGTGCCGGGAATCGAACCCGGAACTGTCGAGCCACAGTCAGTCGCAATACCGCCTCTGCTACGACGAATCGTACACGAACGTACCAACTTTGCCTGAGATTAGTTACTAAAATGGACAATTTGAGAACTCCATCAATAGATAGAACCAATCTTCAATAATTTAATTAATAAATATAGGAAGTTGAAAGTTCTAACATCTTAGCTGCTCAAACTTTAGGCGTTATAAGAGACCGAGAAAAGAACCTTTTATCCAGAATTTAACATCCTGATTGAATTTTCACATAAAAAATACGTAACACTGACATTTTATCAATTCTTCTTATTAACTCTTATTATAATTCTTCTTAACAACGTAAGCGGCAGACGTTCCATCGCCAATTAAATCATATAATATTAAGTCTTCATGCTTGTTACCTGTCTTCCTGTTAGAATAAAACAAATTAATATTAAGATGCTCTGTAATCTAAATAATCTGACATTAGTTTCACGTATTGTTTTATCAGAATAGGATTCTAAATATATATTATAAGAGTGCATTACGGCAGCGAAATTGCTAACGGCTAATTATGCCTTCATGCTTCCGAAACAGATTCCGTTCTCAAGAAATTTTAAATATTTAATTTACTTTAAATTCCTTCCAAAATAAAATACGGGTAACAATAACAATATGAAACGGAAGCAACGTTCGCGTGAGAAGTAATTGATACTCTAAATCTTAAAACGAATAAGGAAGTGAAGGAACTACAAAGATGCAAACAAACAAAACAATCGGCCGATTACCCGCACCCGAATGAATAGGCAGTCGCTTGCATTCATCATCAAGCACAACCATCCCCTTTTTTTCTCGTAATTCTTTTCATATATCCTAGAGTACTTTGTGTGGACATGGGCACGTTTGCCTAAAAACCGGGCGCATCTGCTTAAGAGATGAGGATGACTCCCAACACAAAAAACCTCACGCAAAACCAAACCGCTATTCGTTATATTCCTGAGACCCCCATAGTCCACAATTAAAGATTACATTTTAATATACTCGATATTCTCAAACGAGCTATTTCTAAGGCCCATTTACGCGAATGGGGCCTTTTTATTTAGATTGTATGACTCATGCCACATATAGGGAGTCTTAAAAATAGTTAATACAACAGAAATGTCTTAAAATGGGAGTCAACTTTTAAAAGGTGAAAAAATACATTAATTTAGACGTATTGATTGCAAGATCAAATAAATTGACAATTTCCTAAGAGCAAATGATAAAGGCTGATTGTGGAACTACTGATGGGCAGTGATGGTTGGGGCTTAAACGGACACAGATTTCCCCCGCCACCAAGTAAACAAAGCCATCTTGATACACAAACATCGAGGTCCCATGAGGATAGGAGAGGACGCATCGTCACGAGCACCAAAAGCATGTGGCCGCCAATGACCTCGGCCGGATTCGTGACTGCCACAACCCTTTTGGGCTTCGTCCATACACGCATGAAAAAGGATAGATGACTCGGCGCATATTAAGCGGAGACGAAAGGGGATGTTGGTTGGTGGATGAGAGATGGGGATAAACAAAATGCGGCAAATACGTGACACGACTACCTCCCCCCCAAACCCCACTAGTCAAACTAGCCCCGCCCCAACTTTAAAAATTACTTCAGCCCATCATCATCGTTCCTATTTCAATTTGGAGCATTTATTTGCGTTTGTTCGCCCACTACCCCAAGTCATCGTCCAGCATCTCGGCCCTCGAATGAATGGCGTTTTCAGGGTTTCGCTGCATTTGCTGCGAGAGAGAACAGGTTGAATGAAACTCTTCAAACGTGCAGCGATTATTGAAAACGTTTATGTGCAAAAACTAAGAACCGCAAAGTGCGAAGGAGTTTACATTTTGGACTTGCACTCGAGATACCCGATCAGTGACGTCATGCAATATGGTCCAATCGGGAAGCTAACCGGGGTAAGGGTGGGGGGCTGTTCTCCAAAAGTGCAACTGTTTCTCTGAAAACGCGTTTCTATTTTAATCAAGGAAAGTATCAATGATTAAAAACTTTAGAATGTGGGTTCTACGGATTAGATTACTTTTCGGACGACCCTCTTCGCCTGCCCAGAAAAACCATCCCGGCGCTAAACAAAAAAATAAGCAATCGCAAGCAACATTCCTTTGGCATTTCTCGGTGTAGGCCTACCTGAAGAAGTTACCTTTTTCTTCTATTATGTTCCGGTTGGGACGAGAGCGCGCTAAGGAAAACTGGAATAATTATTTTTTTCCATGACTGAGACAGCGAACGAGGGAACGAGCCACAACATGAAGTCCTCTTATTATTTTTTAGAAGCATGCACCCTGGACAGCTAATCACAATGGACGCCCTCAGATCGTTCAACTTTACAGGTTTCTGTTAGGAAACTCACCGATGGAAGGCGTTACGGAGATAAGAAATCGAACAAGGAAAAAAATTGAAATTGTCAAATTGCCGAAAATTGTGGTCCTGAAATACTCCACAACCAGTATGCGTTTATCCTAAATTCAGTAATGTTTTTCGTATATCAATGGCGTTTCATACTTTAAAAAACTAAACTAAAGGACAGTAAAAGAGAAATAAAGAAGCATTATCGAAATTAATTTGTTCAGCACAGTCGGCATCGACTGCACAGTGCACACAACTAATGCACATCACCAATATTTTAAACGGGTTGATTCATTTGAAAAATAATATACAATACGAACAGGACAATTTCAACTCTATCGTAGATGTCAAAATAAGTTTTGCAGCTTACACACCCACATATACCACCCCACAACACCAGGGGTTTGCTCTGTTTGTACCGGGCGCACACCTGTATCACATGTGGCCTAAACGTATGTAAAAAAAATAGACCCGGAAGAGAATTCGTGGGGTCGGGGGGAGGGGGGATGGTGACGGGGACCCGGGCAAACGGGGACAGGCACCTGCCAGAGCAGGGTGGATGAAACTTTTCAAGCATGTCGCACACACACATCATTGTACAATGACGAGAACCGGGTGGGGTACCTCACCGTGTCTGTCTTTACCGGGCCCGCACAAACAAATTGCCTCAATTTCATTTTTTGGGCTATATAGAGAGCAGAGAGACTACGGGGCTGATAGGCCTACTGGTGTGCCGCGGCAGGAAAAAGTCTTCTCACCCACCCCCCCCACTCTTCTCCAGTCGGGACGCCCTCACTAATTGAAACAAAAAGCTGTTCCGCAGAGCACCCAATTTGCAATTGACGTGCTCCAGTTCCCTCTGTCGCGCTTCGCTCGTGGCCGCTCCCGCCGCAGACATCACCCGCCACCCCCATCCATCCACCTCACCACCTCATTCGGTACATTTGGGCACGCTCAAGGTCGGTTCGTATAAACGGTGGCGTCAAAAAGCCAGGCATTACGCATTACGCCACTCCAAGAAGTGAGAGGGGGTAACTTGGAAGTCGTCAACAAGATTTTCAGAGTTGTAATCTTATCGAAAGTACGAGTAATTTAGACAGCTTTTGGCGAACTTTTTCAACAACAAAAAAACGTCCCTGGAATGATTCGGTTGTCCTACACCTTTCAATTGGATAATAAGAGGTGGGAGACGACAAAAACAATCTGATAGCTAAAATTGAAGATACAGGGTTTACTGCTACCGATAAAAAAAGGTATATGGCGACTTGTTCCGAACAATTCTTGTGCAAATAAAAAATGGCAAAAAAATTGATAAAACAAAAACATATACAAAACATAAAATCTTCATTCACCTGCACGGCAATTCACTGCACAAACAATGCGGCAAAATACAACAAAATTAAAATTGATTAAAATGTGGGAGTTTAAAAGAAAATCTAACCTATTCTGAATATAAAAACAACCCCAAATTGACTCGCAGGAATCAAGTTTTCGTCAAATTTCAACCCACTGGTGTTCGAATATACAGTATATAGAAACCGAACTGACGTCATAACCATATATATATATATCGAAAGGGAGTGTCGACTAAAGTCAGGCTAAGACATGGAACACACGCTGAATGGAGGAGCAATAGGTTGAGATTGGGGGTGGGGTGGAAGAGAAGTTGAGACCAATTAAGTGACGTCACGCAAGAGTGGACGGCGTTGAAAGGATTATGGTGCCAATGGCTGGGCATGTCACCTCGACGACCAAATACTGTGACGGATAATTAAAAATTATACGGGGGCGAAGGAAGCGAGGTCCACCGAAGAAGAAAAAATCTGGATATCAAGATTTGCATCACACTTCCAACATTAATGGAAGTAATTTGATATTTCTAGATTTGGAGTGGTTGTATAAAATCCGGTGCACACTGCAGACGAAGCAGCTTTCTTGAGCAATTTGTTAAGGAAGTTCACAGGAGTCTAAGACTAAATTTATGTTGGGTTTCACGGCTTTACTTCCATTCCGAAGAAAGGCGTGAGTGAGTAGGAATTTCTTTCGCCCGAAAAATTCCAAAGGTCTCGGCCGGGGGAATCGAACCCGCGATCACGGGAATAGCAGTTCGACACGCTAGCCACTGTACTCAAACGAGACCCCCTGCGGAGCAGTTTTAGGTCATTTTCTCCTGCATTCATTTCTGAAAACAATAATCACACATGAGACAAGAGTGCGGAAACCTCGACCATTTGATCTAAAGATTCTCAGTCAAAGGACGTGAGAAGTCAACATTCCTTGATCAAATAAACCACAAAAATACTAAATAGCAAGTTGAGCACACACAAAAAAATACTATTTCCTCGAAAATCTAACTCGGGGACCGTAAATTACACTTGTATCTCTGCAAACAAGAGAAACTATAAATTCTTATCAATTTCTCAACCAGCGCGCTCTGGGAACAAGATAATCGGATTACAAAACGCAGGTGGATTATCCTGCGTCGTTCGGATTAGCAACGATCCCCTGCAGAGATTACTGCGAAACGATGAGCAAAAATCCGGTCGAAACGAGCAGATAGATCTATCAATTAAGCCTAACCAGTTTCGCATCCGAATTTCAAGTTTTGCAGCCTTCATCGAAACCAAATTGACCCCCACCCCAATCAGTTGTCTTCGAAAATTGGCAACCAAAAAGAGAGATTCATTAGAGAAATGAATAAAGGAAAAATAAATATAAAAAAGAAAAATCCAATCATTAACTTTTGGAATCAGAAAACGCATGGCACATTACCAAAATAAACAAGATAAAATTATGTGGTGGGAAAGTATTACGTCTGACAGCACTTTTCATATAGCGATCATTGATTGCCTCGTCGCTCCCACAGAAGGCAAGCTAAAAAAAATCCATAAATTCGTCTAACAACTTATGCAGTCGTACAAAAAAAAAAGTAACGCGGATATAAATAAAAATTGAAACAAGACGGCTCTAGCTGACGTAATGCAATTAATTAAAAGTAGCATTTTATGACGTTGTTGCGCGATTTCAACCTGTCATGACGACCTATAGGCGTAGCGCAGCGGGGATACCACTAACTAAAAAAAGATTGGGGAAGCGTTTAATATCGCTGTGCATTAAACAGTTGGACTGTGTGTAGGTCGGTCACAACCAGATATTCTTTTTTGGTCAAGCACAAATTGGCCACAAAGAAATTTCGTGTTTCCATAAATCAACGAGTCTAGAAGTTGAACAACCGACTCTTGTCAAAAAGTGAATGAACGTTTTCGAATGAAATTTTAATGGCAAAAACGGCATGTTCAGTACCGCCCTAATAAAGTATAGCTCCAAAGTTGGTTGACTGAAATCAGAATTTTACAATATATATCATTTACTGGGTTTTTTTTGTGGGGGATTTTTTTATAGATGAACCAAATAAATTTGTAACAAATTCGACTGGCATTATAATATTGCTGCATTCATAAATAAAAATATTCATTACAATAAGCACAAATATAACAATATATTTTACTCGTAAATAAAGATATTGAAAAAACAAGCAAATAATTTTAATAACCAATTCATTCTGAAATTATTTTTTTGCTGTTTGAACAGGAGAAAACAATTTTAACTGGAAATTAAATGCGGTACAAATGTATTTTTTAAATAATAATAAGAATAAAATAAGAAATTTGGCTTTTTTAAGCGAATAAACTTTATCGATGAATTGATTTATTTTAGATACGCGACTACAGCACTGTTGAATTTTTTTTAAAGATTCACGTAAACCGTTTAACCGTGTAAACTCGATAATGTAAAACTCCCCTCAAGACTTCTTGAAGCGATTCCGTTAAGACATCTTGAATGTAAGCACGAGACCGCCGCCATACCGCTTATTCCGCGAGCGCGTCATAAGGAAGTTCTACCAGACATCGGCATACAAAGGTACTTAAAAGAACCAGACGAAGAAGGATACATAACTGACAAAACCGACCCATCATCGTTATAAAAAACGATCTCTTGGAGCAGTAATTATAACTGTATAGAGACGTATATACATACATACATATATATACTCTCGTATGCAATATAATAA
Organism: Mycogona germanica; assembly: GCA_034698785.1. Taxonomy (NCBI): domain Eukaryota; kingdom Metazoa; phylum Arthropoda; class Diplopoda; order Chordeumatida; family Chordeumatidae; genus Mycogona; species Mycogona germanica. The sequence goes on along the minus strand of JAQGBY010005408.1, from coordinate 878 downwards.
AAAACGCATTTACAATTTGCGCGACGCGCGTGTGTTCTGGGCGTGGACTGAATTTGCATAGAAGACGCTGGTTGAAAATGGAACAGCCAGGCTATGGGTCGAGGGGGGCTGCAGCAAATTTACATTGGGATTACGAGCTCGTTTCCTGTTCTCGGAGACGGGCAAAGACCGCTTCTTTACCACGCCGAACACTTCTTTCAGCCATAATATAAAGGTGTCCTTTTTCCACCTGCAGGGTGTAATTTAATTAGACCGCTCATTACGATCGGGGGATGGAGATGGGTCGGACAAATTGGGGCAATGGGTGGCGGGTGGGGGGATATATTTGCATCGTTTCCCGACCTCGAATCGGGATGAGCAATTTTTCATTTGCATTTCGCCACGAAGCCATAATTTATGAAGATCCCAAACGCAGATTTCAGCTTTTGCGTTACAAAAATAGCGTTTCAGGTGAATAAGAGAAGGAGGAGGTGTCCCTGCTCCAGAAACGCCGCGTGTGAAACCGAGCGTCCATGCAAATAATGTCGAGCAACCAGGCCAATCCACATAAACGCATGTGCTGAATTCGCATTAACACGCTAAACGCCATAGACCCATCAATATCTACAATGATTGAAAAGCTGCTCGACATGTTTGTATTTATTTTTCATATTCAGTTATATGGGAAAATAACCAACAGTGAGCAGTGGCAGTGATCAACGATTATTTTGAACAAGGCATATTTACTAGTTTAAACAATGTAAGTATATAAGAGGCAAAGTCGTACTTGAAATATAATAAAATAAAATATTCATAATAATGAATTCATAACGAATTCATAATGAAATAGGGGTTGTCTCCGGGACAGCACCGGACGAAAAAAGACGACCAGAGTCGGC
>JAQGBY010005407.1:0-14694 GCA_034698785.1 Mycogona germanica | reverse complement strand
TGGCACAAATTATCTGTAAGGCCTCCTCTACATTGCCGCAGCAATACGGGGGCCTGAAATTCTTCGCACCTCTCCACAAACATTGTTGAATAATGACATATTGTAACATTTATTTTTTGAGTGGTGCTGAAATAAAAAAATAAAAAATAAAAATATCATTTTTAAGTGTGTAGCTTATTTTATCAGTTTTTTCTTCACCACTGCCATAATGACGGAAGTGGGACTCCTGTAATCTGTATAGACCATCTACCCTCTTTGATTGCACATGTATATTTCAAATCGATCATCTACAAATAAATTTATCCTATCCTACCAGTTTCAGCCTCAAGGCTCCCTTTCACTTTCATGTGCGCAGGTATGTGTCCAATTTAACGCAGCGATTCTTGCCCACAACCCCTCTGATCTGACGATCTTCGGTATTCAGTTAGTTGATATTATTTTTTAAAATATTTTTCTCTACGATGCAAAGGGACAGGTTTAGGAAAACAGTTTATTATACAAACATATTTCTTTTTTTCTCTCGTGTTCTATAGAATTGCTGAACACTCACGTCTATTCAAGTTGGCTCCATTCGCAAATAAGAGATGAACATGAAGCAGCAACACTAATCTTTATCTACAGAAAAATTGATGTTATCCATAGTCATTCAATGTATGGAGAAAATGATCCGCTAATAGCATTGAATGGGCGGATTCTTTGCTTTTTTCACAATCTCCGCAATGAAAACATTAATCAGAACACGAGGTTCTCCATCAGAATACGTTTCGTAATGTCCTTGATGGCGTTGTTTATGAACTCGGATAACAGAAGGTGATTCAACATATTTTTCCACAATTACTTCCCGAAAAGAAATCGAATTCAGTCAAACGAGTACTGATTTTCACAAAGCTTTACATACTTAAATAAAATGGTGCCGAAACACGCCGAGTCGGATGTCGAGTTAAGGATCGACGATGTCTTAATGACAAATAAAGCTGGATAGAGACAGCAGTATAAACCGACTGTTACAGTAATGGTGGTTTTTTCAAATAATTTCAAATATTTCAAATATCCACCATTCTTAATTTTTAACATAGGAATAATTCCATTGTTTTCCTTGAAGGAGACGGTGCAAATATTTGAAATACAAGACATGGAAACGTCGACATATTTTTATATTCATTTTAATTTGTTATATCTTATAACTAGGGACTTAAAACAACAAGAGGACAACACCACAAGGGACAAAATGAACAAAAAGGTGCCTACTACACGGTTTCTGCACGGCAAAGATGGGAAATTACACGGTTTATTTCAAATCAGTCCATCAATCTTCAGTTTGTAGGATATTGTATTTAATGGTTTAATTTCATTTTACCATTTGAAATTTAAAAATTTGAGGTGTGTTCTCCAGATTTTTTTTTATTATTTATTTTTATTTTATTTTAATCAACTGTAGTCAACCGCACTACAGGCGTTTTGTACCCCTCATGGTACTCAGGCACTATTATGGGTGCCGTTTTCACTAAACGTATATAGAATGACATTTATTTTAAACTCTGTATACCTTGGTTTTTCACTGGCCAAATTGCTCAAACGCGATGTAAATACAGATATTACACGGACTACCGACGATCAATTTTAAGATAATATGGGAAAGGACGAAAAGTGGCTGAAACATCTGGAACAATAGTTGGTGGGACTTCTCCCGTTCGACAACGAAATGAAAAGCGATGAAGAAGACAAGCGATGAACATGAACTGTTCCATCCGAGCTAAGGGTTCACCTATGCAGAAACGAGCACCTGTAAGAAATGAATTACAATAAGTTACACATGTTGATCAAACGATTCTCTGTAATGTTCGTACGAAATAAAAGTCACATTTGGCAACACTGATAAATTGGCATTTTAAAGCAGCTCAACTTATCCTCCTGATACACTGCATCATCAAATGGGGAAACCCCCATTTTAACTCTTTTTTTCATTCTATCTTTGCAGTCTAGTTTTATTGGCCACATTATTATGTCATTCATCCGCTAATCTTTTCAAAATGTAACTAAATTTTCCTGGTTCTAAGCTTCAATCTTGGATATTTTTTAATTTGTATTTGTTAAACGGCTGTTTTATGTTTGAACGATTAGTTTATAAGGGTTGCCCCCGTCGGGTGATTTTCAAAGTTTCAAAGTTTTAAGGGAATTTCAGTGGTAAAAATTATATTGCATTTGGAAAATGATTTAATGACAATTTACCGATTGAAAACGGAATTAAATATTCTGGTTTCACAATTTTTCCAGATTTGTCTATGAAACGCTCCGGACGAAAGACGTGCGGATCACCCCACAGAACCGGATCGAAGTGGACGGCGTAAATATTCTGAAGCACGATTGTTCCTTTGGGAATGCGATAGCCCATTAGATCGGTGTCGTGAATTGGACAACGCGTCTGGCCCAGACCAGCAATGCTGGAGTAACGCTGAACTTCCATGAGCACCGCTTCCGTGTACGGCAGACTGGTAGGAATATTAAAAACAATTTATTAAACATGTTATAATTTGGGGTTATGTTTCCAAACGACCACGAAATCTGAGCTTACTGTAGACGATCTGAGTATGTCGGCTGTCTATTTCTGCCGATGACCGTGTCCATTTCCTGCTGAACTTTGGTTTGAATTTCGGGCCACATGGACATATATAGCAGACCCCAACCAACAGAGGTTGTCACAGTTTCCGAACCTCCTATGAACAAGTTGTACAGAGTGCCAAATAGGCGTTCATCTATAAAAAAAGGAGGCACATACATTTGTAAATATAACCTCAAAGACAATATATATATATAGATTGTGTACTGGTTAAAGATATAGTTGTGCAAAAACTACGAAAAACCCCAAATCCTCTATACCATTGAATGGACCAGCCATTTTTTCTTCTTGATTTCCGCGATGAAAACATCAATCAGATCCCGAGGGTCTCCCTCAGAATAGGTTTCGTAATGTTCCTTGGTGGTTTTGTTTATCAATTCGGACAGAAGACGGTGAGTCTTCATTTGTTCGTGAAAGCCGCTTCCCGGAAGAAATCGGGTCCATGGCCAGATATTAAGGAGACTGGCATTCGCAAGGTTTTTTAAAGTCTCTTTCAGTTTTTCGGCGAAGATCATCATGTACTTGTCGTCAGCTTTGAACGACTTTCCTAGAGAAAAAGCCAACCACTTCAATTGCCATCAACGTTTCAATGTTACGTCAGTTTCGCATGCATATGTCCGATGAGTGAACTAATTGGGGTTTGAAGTTTGTACCCACGACTATTTGATTCGAAGATGTACGAGTACATCATCACTAGACCAACAAGTTTGAAAATGCAGTAAATACAGGTATTGAAGGTACTTTACCCGCACAAATGGACCAAATGATGCTTAGTACTGGCAGAAAAGCCAGATCTGAGATCTCCAGCTTGCCGTCGATGTTGTTATCCACATGATCAAGCAGTTCCTGTACCTTGTCCATAATGATGGTTTCCAAGGAAGTCTTCCCAATTCCAAAATTCCGCAAATGCTGGAGGGTAAATCTGCGATGCTCTTTCCAGATAGGACCATCACCGGTCGCAATATCTGGTTTCCAGGAACGAAAAACAAATGAAAATTCAAGACTGGGGTTTAGTTGAGACTTGGCTTGTGTTTCATGTTCGTGTCTCATGCAAATATTTTTTCACCTAATCTTAAGTTCGGTTCTGTACCTCAAGGCAAATTATATTTTCTATACATGTTTCACACATATAATCCAAAAGGCAACTTTGTGGTTTTTAATAAATTGTTATACATGTAAGCCAACCCTTATTTTTAATTAGCGACTCGTTGTGGCGCAGTTGGTTTAGCGTCTGACTGTGGTTCGGCGGTCCCTAGGTTCGATTCCCGGCGCGGGCTCTCGAAAATTTCGATCCTGGGGTACTGGTCGTTCCCCTCGCATAGTGCCTACAGTTAATTGGGGACCAAAAAAATATTCCAAGATGTGGTCAATAGTTAGCAATAGTTTAGAATTAAAGTGAATGTACGATAATTTTTAATGAATCACAACTGAAGAATATTTAAAAAAGGTTTTTCTTTATTCCTTCCAACCTGCATTTCGAAATTTTTGTTTTCACTATTTTTTTGTCTCTCCTTTTCACTTTCATTTTTATTAGCTATTCCGGCATAATTTGCTGCGCAAGAATCGGATAACTAATGTCACTCCTTGCGCTGGAAGATTGATTTTGTGGAAACTTAGAAGTACAGTACTTAGAAACAGCTTACCAGATCTGTTGAGCAAAACACTGAACGCAAAAGAGTAGGGTCTCCCGGAAAAAGTTTCAGATTGTTTGAGGTAGGCTTCCTTCATGATTTTCCAATCGGTGATGACCACGTTGGGATGAGGTCCCAAGTTGATAGTATACATGCCGCCATATTTCTTTCCGAGTTTGGCCAACACGATGTGCGGATCTTTCTTTAGGTAGGGCAAATATCCGAGAAACGGAAGTCCATGCGGGCCGGGAGGAAGACCTTTGTTTCGATTGTAGGTCCGCCACCAATTGTAGACGATAAGAATGAACGTCACAATCAGCGCTAGCGTGACGTACGACATGGCGACTGTACTAGTCTATATACGTGAAGTTAATGAACGCGAGGCTCCAGGGATAATTTGCTCCGATCCGCTTATAATGTATGTATGTCTCAACCTAAAAAAAACAATTAGTCGCATATGACGAATATGTCGCATTCAAGAGACACACTTTCAGAACCACAGAGCCTGGTGGAGGCAACCTCATGGAAGCGCACACATTCACGTATAATTTTTTATCGCAAAGTCGAGCTGTTTGTCAATGCCAATGGCATTATATCATTACAGAACAGCACCACGAGTGGCCTTTGAAAAGGGTGGCCATGGTTACAGAATGGTTCCTCGAGACAAGTAATTCTATGTGGACCCATTAATGTCACGGTGATGGTACTCGTGATTAACTTAGAATTGCGTTTCCAAATTTCCACACAGTACAGAACAGTGGCGTGTACGTGCCTATAAAGGTTATAAGATTTGTGGAAATTCGGTTTGTGTTTATAAAGGATTTCGGCGAAAATCATTCGAGAATCGATCTTTATTAAGATGTGATGTCTGCGTCCCAGCCGTTGCTGCCCCTTGAGACAATTATATAGCAATCACTCACAACGCGCTAGCAGTGGTTGCAAATGGGAATACTTTCTTAAGGGGCAGCACTTCTACTCAAAATTTGGAGTCTAGAATTTGATATTCAATTTTACTTAGAGAAATCCACGATTTAAAAAAAGGAAACTTTGTAACCGCCAATAGACGGCGCTGGCAATTTCGACAGAACGTTCAATCCTAGTTTCACTGGCGAAATTTGCTTGAGCAGAGTGCGACTAAACATTGAACAGAATCAGCGATCGAGGCCGTGCTACAAGGACAATCCCGGGCGTTCTTTAATGACGTATCGCCCATCTCAAATTTGTTTCAAGAATTTCAATTGTGCTTGAGAGGGTGCGTTCAGAAAAACAACGCGATTCGTTTATGCGATCTGAATGTTAGTGGACGCACAATTGGGGCAAATGGGTATTCGAGATCTCAGACGCTTTCCTGATCGATTTTCAAATCGCCTGGTTGAATCTTATTGAAAGTTGGACGCACTCTCAAGCTCATCTAGAAATTCTTAAGTACAATTCAGTTGGGCCAATTGGCAAATCGAGAGCGTCCAGTACTTTCTTGTCGAAGCACTGACTCGCCGATTCTGTACAAAGTCTGGACGCACTCTGCTCAATTGAGCATGCTTGGATTACACATGCTTGGCCAAAGCAACTTGGTTCGATTTACTTGAGCTTGTCGCCAGATGTAATGAATTGATCGTGCTTACTCATGATGAGTGATGATTACTGTCAGCAAGGCTTCCATCAATTGATGCGACGCAGACAAACTCTATTACGTGTCGCCACTCGTTATTTGCCACTGAGTATTTGAATCGAGAGTGGATGAGGGACGGATACGACTGACGAGATTCGAGCCTATTAAATTCTCAATTCGTATATATTGTTTGTTGTAATAGACTTTCAAGGCTCGGCTGCACACAATTTTATCGAACATCAGTTTCTGTTCGGTTTTTATTCGTTGCCAGCTGCAATTTGTTAATAGACACAATTTATTTTGCAGCAACCTGTTGTATTATTAAATTTTTGTTATTATCAAGTGGGTTTAAAAAAATTCAATATTAATTTTCTTTCACTTCAACACAGTACTCGTATAAAGAGAATCCCATTCGTAGTATCCAGTGTCTACACTTTGAATTTAATCAATAAAAAATATTAAATAGCATGTTGTGCCCGGGACAGCGCCGAAGGAAAAAAACGAACAGAGTCGGCGTCAAACTCTTCAAATAAAATAATAGAATAAATATTATTTAATCAGAATAAACAGAAATGAAAACCAATGCAACTGACGAAATACAAGAGCGATGACGATTCCCACATCCACATCTCCCGAGGAAAATTAATTGATTTTAAATAATTTCATACTTTCATACCAAGGTAGACAGTACCGGTTTCACGCAACATCACTTGCGATCATCAGCTGTCACTAAGAATAAGAATAAAACTACTAAGAATTAAACAACTAAAGCGCGCTGGAATTGATCTCACAACATCGTTATCAAGACGTCATATTTATTTTCATTATTTTTGAAAAAATGTTAATGTTTACAGGATTTTTTTAAAAGTTTATTCATTTTGATTTTGTCTCGAATTTTAAAGTTACATTCCAAGTTTTTACGTCCGTTTAACCAAAAAAAACCTAAAAAGATTACCAAAAGATTTTAATTGAACGTTTGTTTACCAAAAAAAATGAATGAACACACGGCAAATTAGAAAAGATGGCGACGATTTTGAAGTTCTCCCGCTAGAGTTTTAAAAAATCACGCTTACTAACAAATTGGAGAGCAATGATCATCGTGGTGGTCTCTAGTGGCCATCCCGAACAACAGCGTTCCTCCCTTGAACTGCGTTGTACTGCGCATGACTAGGAATGTCTACTAGCCAAGTCAATCAAGTAATGTTGCGTTTGTACTTCAAGCACTAACTGATGATTCACATATATAGCAATTCCATTCGCTTGCTTAACGCACCTACGCCGCACTACACATATTTTTAAAAGAATGAACCTATCCGTTTCTAGTTCGTTATCGGCACATGGGATTGGCTCGCGCTGAATCCCGCAAGTAAAACGCAAGGTGATTGGCCGAACCGAATATGTGACGCCCGAAGGTCAGTGCGCATGCGCTGTTCAGTCGACAAGGAAAAGTGAGGGACGCTTGTACAGTTTGTTTCGCTGCATGAAATTAAAAATATTTTCGCGATACGTCTAATGACGTGACAGAAATTATCAACTCTGCCTTCGAGAAGCTCGGATTGACTCGGCCGTCGATTAGGTAAGCACTGGACACTATTTTTATTAGCCGTAAATGCAAAAATTCTGTCATGTCTGGGTCAACCGTAGCCAAATTGCGTGCCTAGCTGCGGCGGGGGGAGGCTTTGAATTTCCCGAGTAAATTTGCCAGAAAGACGCACAGAAAATAGTAAGCTTTCTGCCAGCCGATAGAGAAATGAACGATTGTTTTATCAGAAATCGTTTACCTTTCCGAGTTTTGCTCGGTTTGTGTGAAACGCGAGACTTTAAAAAAATTGTTCGCAAATACGAGAAATGGTGAATTTCATTGCTTTTATTTCATTTCACCGTCCACCCCTCATCGCCTCGCTTCCCTCCGAATGGTATTGCCCACATTTGTCCCATTTTCTTTCAATTTTCCAAGTTCTTTCAGATGAGCCGCGTTTAACCATTCAAATTTTCAGCATGTTAGTAACAGTGGCGCCATCCAACCGTAATTCATAATAGCTTGACGCAAGCCAACTATAATGCTCTTCCAAGCTCGGCGCAAACTCAATATGGGTTGGTTGTACACTTGATATTCGCTATCCTGACTCAAACAGGCATAAACAGTGAATGCGTTAAACCTTTGGCGATTACCTCATATATGTTCTATGCGAATTGGATTTGAGTTATTCAACGCGTCCATGCCATAGTCGTGCCCATTGCAGTGGCGTGCTTGTGATTGCGCACCAAGCCAGGAATAGTCTATTATCGGCGGAGGGGGTAGGAAAGTGGGAAATTGTCCTCTTTTTGTCAGGTCGGAATTTGAATTTATATATGGCCGTCAGTATATAAACAGACTAGTGGCGCGAGGGGGATACGTGTAGACTATTTCGAATTTATTTTTTTCTTAATTTACAAAAAGGAATTCCTTATTCTCACCAGTAAATGCTCGCAGTAACCAGAATACAATTACTCCATTAATTCCCGTTGTGACAAGTTAGATCACTTTATTTTGGTCCTTTGCTGGTGGCCTCCACCCACCCTCTATCCTGGGCCCCAATAGGTTAGAGTTGGATCCTAGTGAATGGGTGGGGGTACCTTAGGACCACCTCAATTACGCAATCCGGAGGTCAGTCACTGAATTAGAAAGGACCCCTATTAAAAATTACGTTCGTGTGAGGTCATTCGAGTTGCGTATCTACACACTCGAAACTGGAAGCGAGAACAAAAAAAACTAGGCCAAATAAGGACGTGAAGTCATGAAGTGCTGAGAAGCACCTTTTCCTTCTTCTTTTCTTCAGGTTTATTCAATACCAATTGTTTTTTAAGTATTCACAAATTTTGCGACACGTTAATGTTGGTGCTAGCTTCTAGCTCAAGCGATCCGTGAACCAGCTGATACAGTAGGACTACTGTAGTGCATGCAACACTAGATCTTGTTCCCACCAATGCTTGAATGCTTGGTTGTTTGACGTGTCCAGTTTGCATTGTGAATTCGCAAATATCTGAGAGATGGGCGACTAGGGCTACATGTTCTTTGCCCCTTATCAAGAAGATCAGCTGACTTCTGACAGCATGCCTGTTACTTGTAGAAAATATCGAACGGCGACATTTAAAATGAAATGTGCTGTTATAATTACGCATTTTGACAAGCCCTATAAAATGGCTTGAATTCAACATTTCCTTGTACATGTTTTTCAAATGTTGAGGAGGAATATTTATGAGCTTCCCACAAGAATAAAACTACAAAAACTCGTTGAACATTCGTGCATTACAAAAACAAAATACAAAAATGCTGAATCTAACAAATACTGTTGGGGGGATGGAATTTGTGTTTGAAAAACTTGTGATTCACCAGCGAAGTTTCAACAGCTCTTTCTTTCCTTGTTAATGGCTGAATTATTTATTGAAATGCACAAAATAATAATAAAAATATGTTATTAAAAACATTGGCATTAATTATGTGCACTTCCAGGGCATCGCACATGAGTACCAACAACCCCAAGATCAGTGGTCCTGAGGCCAAGCTGGAGTCGCGGGAGGGACCGGAAAAGGCTCTGCCCAAGTTTTTGGAATCGTTACAGGTTCCGACGGTCAGCCGACCTCAAGCTCTTCAGGACAGTGTCAAATCTGCATTTACGGTAAGACAAAATCTGCTCGGTATTGCTCACATCGATTCATGTATAAAATTTAATTTGTTAATTTGATTGTAGCTTTCTAGTTTACAAATACAGTATTAAATTGACATTGTCCATTTATTTCAATTCTTTCAGAGTCCAGTGAGGACTCAGTTTCCCGGTCGAGCGATAATCACTTCCATTCAATCAATCAATGCATCGACGTCGAATCCAGCCGTCAGTACACCACAGGCGGTCATCACGAAGACTGGTTCGTCTTTTAAATTGATTCCAGTATTTTAATTTATTTATTGTCCTGTTGACATTATCAAATGTAATCGCCTGTAGTGCGGTTGACTACAGTTGATTGATTTTTAAAAAATCAGAACCATGCATTGCTCTTTTGGTGGCTATCGTACAACGAACACGAAAAAATGCTGACTAAAATTAGGAAGCCATAGTTGGTTAGAACTCTTTATTAAATCTCTAAAAATGCTAACTTATTGATCGCTAATGAAATATCTTCTACTGCTACAGTGGTCAGTCGTCCATTGCCCGGCGACCTGCTGAACTCACGTGCGGCGCCGCCCTCCACCTCCCAGCAGATGCACTCTGGTAGTCTGTCTGCCCCCGGCAACACAATGACCACCACCCCGTCGACCATGGCCTCTATCATCCGTGGCCCAGGCCATGTACAGCAGACACTGACCGGAGGTCATCCGGCCATCCAGGCCACGTACAGCTCGCACGTTCCAAGGGGTTAGGAGAGTTTCTTTTTCTTACCCCCACCCCCAAACCCACTTTTGAACGCTTTAACAAATTTGGGCATTTTGTATCATGACTTTTTTTCCGTTTTAATATTTAAATTTATCTTTTGTCTTGTAGGTGCTGCCGCCGTAGCCTGCATCACGGCACTCAAGTCGGCAGTGGCAACTCCTATCAACCGACCGTCGCACATCTTCGGCTCCAACATTGTGTCTTCGTCCGGTCCTATGCAGTCACACATCCAAGTGAGTAAAGTGATTTAAATGCCGGCAACACAAACAACTTTTTAATATGTGGTTAGTTGATAAGATGTCGTTTAATTGTTTTTTATTTTCTATAGCCACGTGCATCCGTTCTGACCAACGTGAGGCCAATTTCGTCCCCCATGCATGGTCCGGCGAGGTCGGTGCCACCGTCTATGTCCATGACGTCGACCGTTGCTGAGGGCATCAGGTAATTATGTGTTACCTGTTACACCTTGTCGGCTGTATTCGGTTACGGGTTGTGCTGCAATGGCGTTGCGCATTGACTCAATAAATATAAAATAATTGTTTTAAAACGTGGCAGGCGAAAGAGATACGCATCTTGTATTCCATATAAAATATTACTTTCATCTGATGTTTTGCCTTCTGAAACCGGATTAGGAGCACGTGAAATATTACTTTTTTTTTTCATTTCTCAACCTGCAACAATATTTTATAGACCGCTCTCAACCCATGTATCGTCAAATCCTCTCGCCACCCAACTACTTATTGCCAGCCCGCGCTCCTCGGAGGGGATGGCCCACTCGGCGATAGTGCACGGACCGTCGGCCGTCTCCAAGGTGCATTCCTTTGTGCAACAGTTTAACCAGGTGATTGTTAATCTAGTGCTCTGACCCCCAACAGTCGACTTTGCATTTTGGTCCCTCTTTTTGATCATACATCGATACTGAGCATATTGCTTTTGTGCTTACAACAATCTAACGTGTCCATTGAGCATTCGCTAGTGTGCTTGCAACAATCTGATGTTCCTGTTTATTTCCTATAAGAAATAGGAAATAAATGGAGAACATCCCTTCGTGCTCAGTTGGTTGGAGGACTGACATGTGGTACGATGGTTCCGGGTTCCATCCCCAGCATGGGTTCTCGGCTCGTTTGTTCGATCCCGGGGGACTGACGAAAATGTAGCCCACGCATAGAGCTGAAGTGCAGAGTCATACAGAAGTTCCTGTAGGTCACAACAGTTGACGTACCGCTACGGTTGAGATATTAATAATGAAAAATTAAATGAATAAAAAACTCTTCTGTTTTACCCGGCTAGGTACCAATTTCCGACAAGGTGTTTTACAAACCCATCGCCACCACCACTTCGTCGGCCCCGCTGCCAACCACTTCGGCGCCACTCGGCCCACACCATCCAACCGGCCCCGGGCCCCAGATAATATCCCCCATGTCGCACCACCAGCAACGTGGCGCCACGCCCCCTTCGTCCGCCGTACCGCCTCAGCACCGATCCCAGTTGGCCACAGCTACTGCCGGCAGCGGTTCCCCCCTGACGTCGGGCCCGGCGCCGCCCGTCACTACACACTCTCCACATGGCCACTCCCTGCCAAAGATGATCGCACCCATCTTGCAAGCACACCCCTCCTTGACGCATCACCCACCCATCGGCAATCCCGGTGGACTCATGTCCTCACTCTCCAGGCCCGGTAAGATATGCTTCCCAGTTATCAGTTTATCCACTTGCAATCCGCTTGTGCTGAGACTGTGGTGTGTGTTTGTCTAATGTCGCAGTGGTGACCGCCTCGCCCATGTCGTCGGCAAATTGCGCACCCAGACCGTCGCCACCCACCTCGTCCAGCACCTCGATCAACGCCATCCCAGTCGGCAAGTGTCTTTGGTCAGATTTTCGCCTCCTCTCCCCACACAAAGTCCCGACCGAGACGCAGATTTCATGCAGATTTTCCCTTTTCGGAACGTAATTGCATAAAACGTGATAGTCAACGTGTAACCAGAAATTTAATTTATTCGTATTTTCTATTTCATCCTCGTATAATAACCATTGTGTATGATTATTTACTATTGAGCAACACTTTGCAAATTCAAGATTTAAAAATAAATGCGTTCAACCAGAATTCCATCTAGAAATGAATTTTATAAGACATGAAAGGAGACACCGTATCTGAATTAGTGTTAGCAAATGCGCTAGCAATAATAAGAAATCGAAAATTATAAATTGTTGCAGCTGGATTCAAATTGTCATGGCACAAAACTGGTTTGATTTCTTGATTCCCCTGTTGAATATCTTTTTTTCTAATTCCTTTTACTATTTGTCGTGCTCTCCACAGCCAAGGTATATCCGCAGTCATTAGCCCATGCCACTCGACCTTCGCTGGCGGAGGTCAGTAGCAGTAGCGGTGGCCACAATCTCGACGTCGCCCGTGGCCTGGGCGCCGCACCTCACTACGCAGGCATGTCTCCGGCAGCTGTATCGGCGGCAGCGTCCACTTCCGTCGGCGGCCCCTCACCGGTGCTCCCTATGATTACCACAGCTGCCAGTCGCGTCAGTTCCAGCGCGCCGGTGGTGCCCTCCAGCGTCGTTTTTACTGACTCCAGACAAGAGAGGTAAGAAAGTTATCTTTAATTGGAACTGAAAAGTTGAATTCGAGGAGTCAAATAATTGTGGATGCAAGATGCTGAGGCGGTCAAGAGACCCACCTGGTTTTCGGGCGATAGTCGATGTGATATCGATAAAATGGACGATGGCGGAATTTTACCGAGAGAGCGATGGGGTATCCGGTCTCCATGTTGACACGCGAGACGAACGAAAACGACGTCGGACACTGTTATAATTAATCTTGAGATTTGTAATCCTGACATAAATCCTAATTCAATTGTAATATTATAATAATCACAAACTGCAGTAATAATTAAACGTTCATTTCTATTAACAATAAAGTGTTTGGTCAGTCACTTTAATGCATTGAAATTTGCTAATTATTTTATTATGACTTTTCTTTCGCTCTGTAACTATTTTTGAGTTAGTAATTTTTTTTAAAAAATGTATGAAATCGTTGTAAGTATAAACAATAAGGCTTATCAATCGGGTGATGTTATACATGCAGCGCCTTAAAATAACCATACACGAAAAATCCGTAAAAAGTCGACGGTGGTAAGTTTAAGCAAAAGTGAAAAAGCACGGGACAGCCGTGTAAAGACGTTGACGAGCTGACGAGGCCCCAAAACGAATTAGAAAAAATTTAAGATTTCGAGACCTTACCTACAGGCTTACAAGAACGTAATAAAATAAAATATTCATAATAAATTCATAATGAAATAGGAGCACCGGACGAAAAAAAAAATATTTTTTTATATGTTAATTACAAGAACGTTTTCAAGAGTTGCCTAGTCTCTCATCTGTTGTATTCGAGATGGTTCTGCCACAACGCAATGTCGAAAAATGACGTCATTAAGTCCATTGAGAAAGGGGAGGGGTTGGAAGGTGAAAGGTCTTATCCGAAAAAATATGGGGCACCGGTAGGTGGCGCGCTGGTCGAGCGCGACAAACACGTGGTCCTGAAAATACGTTTCACAAAAACCAATCTTGTGACATAACACTAGCTTATTTTCGAATTACGCGCCCGCATGCAACGGAACTACAATACAATAAGACATATCAATCGGGTGATTGTTACTACAGGCAGCACCTCGTTATTTTTCGACATAACGTTGTAGTGGAACCACCTCGAATACAACCGTTGAAAGAGTCTAGGGAACTCTTGAAAACGTTCTTGTAAGTCTGTTGGTAAGGTCTCGAAATCTTAATTTTTTTTCTAATTCGTTTTGGGTTTTTATAAGTACGTTTCACAAAATTCAGTTTATTATTTATGGAGCCTCGTCCGCTCGTCGACGTTTTTACACGACTGTCCCGTGCTCTTTCACTAAAGCATTGTAGTTTAAAAGCCGATGATTTATTATCTGCTTTGGCATCGCTTCGCTTTATTGGCACCTTTGGTTTCTGGGATGTGATCTTCAACGTCCTTAATCTCATGACTATTTAAATTACAGGCCAACCAACATGCCGAGTTCCGGCCAGTTCACCATTCAACCGACAGCCGCCTACTACTACGAGCCCTACCAGCCTCAAAGCACCCCCAACACGCTTACCATGCATTCGTTTCCTGGACCGCCGACATCCCATTCCTTCACGGCGCTTGCCGCACCCACACTTAGAACAGGATTGTGTAAGTCGAAGACACTGGTGTGATGAAGTTTTAATTCTTTTGTCATAACTGTTAATATCAACAAAGTAAAGCGAGGGCTAATATGTCATAAAATAATATATAATGTCATAAAATAATAAAATATATATAAAATAATGGGGTCTCGGTGGTGTAATGGTTAGCGTGTCGAGCTGTTATTCCCGAGATTGCGGGTTCGATTCCCGACCGAGACC
>JAQGBY010005406.1:0-14696 GCA_034698785.1 Mycogona germanica | reverse complement strand
GACAACCCCTATTTCATTATGAATTTATTATGAATTTATTATGAATATTTTATTTTATTTTATTTTTTCTTATTGTTTTTGTCCCGCGATGGCGCAATTGAATTTCGGTTCTTGGACATAATCTGGCGCTGCTAATCCAATTTTAGGTGTTTCCCAGAAGCGTCAGAGATCCGAGAAACAAAGGTTTGACCGGCACCATGTTGGATTTCAGCAGCGGTTTGTTAGGAATTTCTCTTCAGTTTTTGGGGTGGAATCAACTGTAGTGAACCGCACTTCAGGCGTTCAGTACCCCTCATTTTTTTTACTAATAACGAATTTTATTCATCGAATTAAACATCACAGGTGCTGGTGATTTAACACCTCAACCTTCCCCTCATGGTGCTTAGGTACTTATGCGAGGGGCACGTCCAGTACCCCGGGATCGACATTTTCGAGAGCCCGTGCCGGGAATCGAACCCGAGACTGCCGAGCCAGTCAGTAAATCAAGTCAAAATAATGTGAAATATTTAAACATGTCCAAGACCAAGGGCCGCAGATAACTGAGGCTTTCGTTGAGAAATTCTTCGCGACATCATCAATGAGGTGAAGCTGTGTGGATTGAAGTTAGTGACTTCGCTGCTCATAGAGGGCGCCATTGTCTGCGATATTATCTATGCTCCTTATTAGGCGAATTGCAAATGTGTGGTCATCGTTATTGTCAAAACGAGGGGATCATCCTTCGATTATTAAATTAATAGTGCATCTCTACTTTATTTTTTTCTGTGTACACTCGATACTAATATTTAAACCGAGAAGCGGACCGAAAAAATCATAGAATGTAGTGTTATAACAAAATGGAGAATTTGACTCGTGACGTCACCTGGCTTTCATCGTAGTCGATAATCAAAACATGATTTGCCTTCTCTAGACTTGTCCCAAATCAATCGTCCGTGAATTACGAGGTTCTGTCAGACTGCAACTCTTTCGAAAACAACTTCCTCGCACTTTCGGTGGATCTCATCTCGATTCCTTCTCGCGTTTATGAGGAACGTACGAAGAAGCAAAAATACGAGTATCAGCCCCTTAATAGACACGGAAATCAGCGATGCATTGTTGTTCGCTGGAGGAATGGGGGTGATGTGAGAGGGGGAGGTGGAGGGGGTGAGGACGAATGGAGCGCCGTAAGCTGGGGTGGTGGGAACAAGGACGAAAGCTGGAAGTGCAACTTCTCATTACATATTCCGGTTTCTAAATAGGAGCATTATGCGCGCGGTGGCAAGTGTTCCGATTTATGAATACGCCCGTCTTGCACGCTAGTGCCTACCACTACTACTGTACTACTGTACTACTGTAGTACACCCCGAGTGAGATAGCTGGCATCGGGGCTAATAACTCGCCCGCTGCGCTAAGACGGCCCGCCGAGCCGAGTAACTGTCACTCAGAACCCGTTCGCCATTTGACGAGGCTGGATTTTTCAGTCTGGCATCAAAGTGTATCAAAGACGTTTTTTTTTATTATTATTATTCCAATCCTGACACTTCTGATGCCTCTGAATCGTGTTCGGAGATAAGCTGTTTCAAGTCAGGCGCATCACAAACATATTTTTCAAACTCTGAATTCGGTAAACGCGACGCAAACAAGTGGGACAATATTGTTGTACATTTCTGATCAGCAAGAATTTTTTAATTATTTTTTTTATAAATCGAGTTACGCAAAAAATCCTGCGTAATGGTTGCCGACTTAAGAGGCGGAGCCGTGTTCGCTAGATGGCGCTCGAGGAGAACTGATGAGCGAAGTCGCACCTTCGCTGCAGTGTGTCGTAAAAATGTAATGAAAACTGTTGTTTTTATTTTTTTTCGCTTCTCGCAGGTTAGCAAATAGGAGTGCAGCAATTTGTGTTGCTACTTTCGATTCTCATCTAGTCTCTAAAAATACGCATTGAAATCGAGTTTGGAATTTGTAATGGGTTTGGAATTGCATCCGCGGCTGATACATGCGTTTTTTGATGGCGAATAGAATGATGTTCTGTAAAATTGCCTGCTCTCTTTTCCATTTGCCGCTCGAGCAAAAAAAAAGAGATTCTCGCCTAATATTTCTGGTTGCCTGATGAGCGTGATACATTTGGATTTTCTTTTAAGTCCTTCCTGCTCCCTTTACGCTCCGACGCGCCCACTGTACATGTACACCGTATATACTCGTACATGTGTATGTGCGTGTGGCAATATAAACCCGAGAATCAAAATTTAAAACCGGGGTGGTGGAGATGGTATGGTGATGCTGCTGGCACGGTAACTGGAAGAGATATTTGCTGTTTAAATATTGATGACGTTTTTGGCCGATTTCCATGTGCAATTCGACAAGGGCGTCATGTATATAGAGTAGACGAGAAATAGGGATTTCTTTTGTCTGAATTATACTTAGTATGTTCGAATCTAATGAGACACATTCACTAATCTGTCAGAGAACCGTGTTCAATTACATTGGGGGTCTTTATAATAGACAATCGCGGTGCTTTGCTCGAAGTCGTCTACAATTTTGAGAGTCCTGGATCATAGGAGGCTCGACGTGGAACTTATTCGGAATTGTAGGAGGTTCACTTTGACCGGAAAAGCAACCCGAAATATGATTTAAAATAGGCGAGGAGATGTATTTTATTTTCGGGAAAGGCGCTTTCATCAATTTTAGGAATGTAAAAACACGTACTTTCTAAAGTTTCACTCTGAGGACGTAAGACTCTTAAATTTGCGAGAGCTTTCAGAATGACAAATATACGCCATTCAATTTAAAAATTTGTACAATACCGTTTTCTAGTTATATATTTTTTTTTAATTATTTGTATGAGCGTTTAGAAGGACAAAATATACGCCATTTTTTTTTTATTGTACTAATCCGTTTTCTAGTAATACTCCTTATTAAATTGTTGTTCTGCGAATTTCAATGAAGACGAAAAAGAGATTTTTATAAAAATCGTTTTCGTTATATTTTTTAATGTACCTTATTTTTCGGCGAGTTTCACTGTAGACGAAAGAAATAGTTTCACTCTAGAAATAGTTTGCTATTTGGAGAAACAGAAAGAACTGGGGAAAATTAATATTGACAAACGGTTACTGGACAAATAACGAGGCAAATATTGTCTCCTCTCATCTTGAGTCTGAGCACATATGACATTTTAGACTGTCTGATGATCACTGAGTTTCCTCTTTCGCATTTCAAGTTCTCAAACAGCAATGGTCAAACATCGGATCTGATGGCTTCGTCCACTCCAATCTGGTCTTATATTTTCGAGACGAATGAAAACGTATCAGGTATAGAAGTTGGTGAATTTATCGACTAATTCGAGAAATGTTGGGCAATAAATTTGTCGCGTCGTAATTTAAAAAGTTACCAAACACCACCGTTGACGGGTTGAAGCGATGGGGAAAAATATCGCCAAATTTAATCCAGTGGCGGAGAAAAGAGAACGCGCCATTAAAGATCATTCTCGGCTTGACACTTCTGACTCGCCTAAATATTCTCCCGAGACTCAGTTTCCCTTTCTGGTTGCTCCACAGTGAATCGGTTTCCAAAAAAAAAACTGTTCTGGAAGCCGACGGCCATTTGGCAGCTGGTTTTCAAATTCCGATCACGTACCGCATTAGTACGTTGCGCCGCGTAGACAGAAGCGCCATCAAGTGGTGGTTGGCAGCACAATGTGGAGACCGTCGGCTTATTCATGTACGCTAATGGATTTTGTGCCGAGACTCCGGACCCGTGGAGTGGGCTTTCCGGGTTCGGAATAGTCGCTCCGATGACTCCGGTGCTGGGGCTGGTCATATAATTTATTCGATGTCCTGTCTGCGGGAAATGATGTATGGTGGTGGCGCCAACGCGCGGTAGGGTCTTGCGGTCGCCCTGAGAGCTCCTATCGCGCGACATCGATACCCGGTACAGCTTTAAGAAATGGTGTCTCGGAGATTTACCCCCGGTGTTGTTGAGGACTCTCGCGCGGATGGCCTGTCCATTCTCCTGGCGTTCCATCCACGGAGGATGGGGGGATGGGGGGATGGGGGGGGTTGGTTCCGGGAATGTTAGTGGTCTCATTTGAATTTGATTAATACGGTGGCGGTTCCCGGACGGCCGTTGGATTAATGACGAACTGTGAGTGGCGACCTCCAAGTACATGATAAATTGGTGCTGAAAAATGTGGAAGAATTTCTGTTCTTGGATCTCATTAATAAAATTACAGACGTCCGCGTATTGCTACGACAAATTAGAATTAATCTTTAGGGTAGGGGGCTTATAAGGCTTTGCGTTAATAATTTTGATAGAAAACTGCTCATAAATTCAGATTTATGGGCCGCTTTATTTCTAAAAATAATTTTAAAAAAATATGTATAAAGATATTTAAGGTATTTTCTGTTTTTGTCTGATTCTAATAATATTTTAAAAAACAATAATATGGCTATACGTTTATATAGTATTTATTTTTTATTTTTTAAATATGTTGGAGCCATGGTGGGATTGATATTCGGGGAGGTTTGTCGTTTCTGGGCTCGGAACACGGTTGAGTGACCAATTTGCCAGTCAAGTCTTTCGCTTATCGTTCGTATGCAAATTAGCGAGATTGATGCGTGGCATAATTAATGTTTAAGGAGATTAACACTTTCGTCTTACGGGTGAAGGCGAGCAGCCCAAGATTCGCCACCCGACCTTGCAGATTCATATCTCTATAAAATGCAAATCCCGGCCACGTCTACCCGCGACCGAGCATCGAGCAACGACGGTTTTGGCACTGGGCTCGGTCGAACCGAATAGAACCGATCCGTGGAGGAACATTCACATGTTGCACCGGTATCACTTTTGGTTAAAAAAAATAGTTTAAAATAAATTGGTATTGATGAACATCATATTGAATTTTTCTGCCAATATTTGATGATGAAAGCATATTTCAAGTCTTGGTCATTTCCCTGTGAGATGACATTGAGAACAGGAACTATAATTTTTCAATTTGGAGAAAAGCGGTCTTAAAAATGTCGTTTGTAATCTTACCCAACTCTATCAATATGGCAATCCAATAAATTGATTGTATCCTGTTGAGAACCCCTTAATGTATTTCTCTCCGCACTTTTGATTTTTGATTTGATCGATCAAATAATAAATGTGACCAAGTTGTCAGTTTTTGAAATTTCCTGGTCTGCCCTCGCAGAGTGACAACTACCAGACTTCATTTAGAAGCGTGAAGACTCCCTTCCGTCCAGGCCATTTTTTGGCGGCTAAGAGGATTTTGTCTCCGCCGTTGCCCCTGGCAACCAGTAATCTGCCCATATTTTCTTGGGTCTCCCGTGTTTCGTTTTCCACCTATAATACAGAGCTGAAACGAGCCCCGAATACGCCGCGGTGGTTTCCGAAGGAGAGAGGTGAGGCCAACCTAAAGGTTAGAAAAATATGAGCGACTACAGACTTTGCATTTTTTCCAATTACCACGTTGTCATGGTAGGACTATCCTATGAGCTATCTGCATTTGTGCCTGACCATACTTATCATTCCGGTTCGTGGCATTTTCGGCTTTGGAATCCGCGCCCGGTGGCGATGATGGTCCGCGAAATCAAGATGGATACATCCGGGGGAAGTGCTTCTGTGATGTTCCTTTAGAAGTTTCCGCGAGTATTTCGGAGAAACAGAAACTCGGGCGCAATCTTGCGTTATCGTTCCGTACCAGATGCCATAACAACACAAATGTAGCGTCATCCAATCTTAACCCTTTGCCGCATTGCGTTCGCCTCCTCTGTTCAGGACAAGGTAGTCGTGCTGCCACCTGGAGGTTGTAGCCTGTGAAAGCCCTTATGATACTGGGGGTGTGAAAAATTGGATACCGACTTATGTGGAGGTCAATGCGCGAGAATGCGGCGCTGATCCTCTGGGATTGTTTCGCTAGTTTCATCGATCCGTGCACATTTTAGTGCCTTAATTTAAATTTGATACATGCGCGGTTTACACAGGAAATGATCGGTTCCTGAGGAGCTTATCATCTCCGGTCGCGGGGGACTAGAGCGTGCTCCACTCCCCTGCGACCAACGCTCATACGATCTTTTCGTTGTATACTTGTATGGAGTGATGTAGTGCTCCATTCACATGCCGTTGTAATATTTGCTCAAGAGATGGCGCGGCTGCACGTAAATTTAATTAAAACATTTCTCAGAAGAGGCGCTGATGCATGAAAATTCACACCAAAAAGGAGCGCTTTTTTTAATGCTTTATCGAGAGCGGAGTCCTAAGTGAGCGCACAGAAGGCGCTGAGAAAACTGACTCCTTACGAGGCTCCTTTAATAATAGGAAAATCTCTATTCGTGACGCTTCTAGGAGCCGCTCCTCGAAACTGGAATTTTTCGGATTTTACAATTTTTACAAATTTGACCAGCAAGCAGCTCCCAAAAGTGGGGCTGCATGAATCTGCCTTTTTTTGTTCCTATGTGACGAAGATCGGCTCCTTGAGAGCCGATATTCTCAGGTGGAAACGCCGCTTTATGGCAATTATTATGTTGATTTATTATTTATTGTTATTCGGTTTTTGAAAATATCACATTTGAAGTTTCGCTGACTATTAAGTTAGACTATTTGTTTGTCAAGGTAAAGTGAAAATAATTATTAGATTCGCTGTTATTCGTTTGAGGAATTTGTTGTATATCAGAAAAGGCAATATTCGTCCGGTCTGTCCAGGGCACAACCCCCATTTTTATTAAAAGATAATATTTGCTGTATTTCATCCCGATATTGCGGCATAACTAAATTATGCACTCTACGGCCTTTTCACTAACATCGCGTTCCAGTGTATATCATTGTCTAAATTTCTTTGTCATCGCTATCTGCCCTTTCTAGCTATTGTATTATTTAGTTCGCCGCTTCGTAAGGAAGGGTTAATCAGTCATTTCGGTGAGAGACAAAAATCTTCTTTATCAGAGCTATCAAAAGGAGTAGCGAGCGGTCACCACCACCACCACACTTGTAATCGACTTCTGGCTTTCTGCACTCTCTCCTCTCTCTCTCTAAAGTAAAGGGCAACGAATCTTCATTATTCCATTAAGCTCTTCCGACAAAGGAGCTCGATGGCGCGCGCGTCAGTGGGTGCGTTGGTGAAATTTCAGACTAGGGCACACCGTCCAGCTACGTTGAAGCGTTGTGCCTTCAACGACCCCTATTTCGCCATGCTTTAATTTGTCAAAGCGAACCCCTATCTCCTTTGTCACGACGACCAACGCCAAAAACTTTAAGCCGAGATCCTCCTTAGCCCCCGGTTTTGGCTGAAAAATTGATTAAAGAGCATCATCATCAAATCGTGTCTTAATTCGAAAGAAGTTTCAAATCGATCTATTATACTTTTTATTGCGATCATCGTCATCGTGGAGTTCATATGATTGGTAATGATTATACAAATCTGTGACCTATCGTCTAGGTGAACTTGACGTCTCCTGGTCCCAGGCGTATGCGCTTGTCTTCGGGCGTGTCAAGTCCAAAGCTCCCCCCACTCGCCTGTCGTGGGCTTCCCTGTCTGACACAGCGGCTTGTCAACTTTTCAGACTCGCTCGACTAGAAGGGGCAGCGTGCGTTCAAGCGTGCAACCAATCGAGAACTTTTTGAAAACGTAAGCCGCGGATAAGAATTTCACCGAAGAAAGGGTCACACGCGTGGAAACGTGAGGGCAGCTATTCTAATGACTGACCCCCCTCCCCTTACCCCTAGCCCTCAGCACAA
The DNA here is from genome assembly GCA_034698785.1 of Mycogona germanica. Classification (NCBI taxonomy): domain Eukaryota; kingdom Metazoa; phylum Arthropoda; class Diplopoda; order Chordeumatida; family Chordeumatidae; genus Mycogona; species Mycogona germanica. Next base: position 6,989 of record JAQGBY010005406.1, on the reverse strand, counting down.
ACATTTATAATTGATGGCTCCTCGATGTGTGTACGCGCAATATGGTCCAGTGTGTGGTGCGAGAGAGTACATTTTCGCGATTCCGTTCCTAGATGGCGCTGCTCGTTTTATCTTGACCTCTGGGTCAATCGCGTTTTATTTTTTGGAGGGGGTTTTATTTATTTTCCCATTGAGACACGAATTTTTTCTCGATATGAGCTAGTGAGTTTTTGAGTTTGTTTTGGTTTTCCAGTGGCGGTATTTGGAACTTAATGGTTAGCGTGTCGAACTGTTATTCCCGTGATTGCAGGTTCGATTACCGACCGAGACTTTTGCAATTTTTTGGGCGGGAGACATGTAGACGTACGCCTTCCCACGTTAAAGATCCATACCCAGGCTTAGGCTAGGCAAAATTGTCATGTCGTCTTCTGGATGGGGGTTAGGGCGAACATGAACCCTGTTGTTGGTCCTTAACAAATATCTCAAGAAATGTGTCCCGGTGTTGATCCCAAGCAAGGTTCCAAGGTTCTTACGGTTTCTCTCAGTCCAACAGATGTTTGCCATCATCTAAAAATACGATGATTGGAGAGAGATGATGATCAGCATCAAAAATTGAACATTTGAAAATGGTAATCAAACAAAATATGATTTTAATGACGATGTCTCAATAAATTTTGCTTTTGTGATGTTCCAGCATTCCATTCCAGATAATCATTGTTTTGCAGAACTCTTTACGTCTTTTGTGGACTGTCCCCATTACATGTCCCAGCGCCCCTAGCGGCGGTTGGAGATTTTGTGGACTAATACTCTGTAGACACGAATGCGGCGACAATTGTAATTTGCCAATTTCAGCTGCCAATTGGTCAAATGTGAGTTGGAGATCAACCCTTTTTCCTATTGACCGGGGGCATCGCCGTTTCCAAGAAGATCCACTCCCTCTTTGCCGCAAAACCAGCCCTTTTCGAATTTTCAAAAATCCATTGTTCTGCAAGCACGATTATCCGTTCGGGCCGCAGTGTTCTTATTTGTGTTCCGAGTTCGGATCGCCTGCTCCGCCAAATTGGGTTAATCACGGTACAGCGATGTCGTCCGGGTAGAATCGAATTTCCATTCAGCCATCACTGCGGTTTTGCATCCTGACAATTATGAGGGCTAGTCGAGCATTAGCAATAACAAAAATTAGGGAGGAAATTGCGCGCCGTCTGTCGACTATAGAGAGGGGCCCCTTGTTGTTCCAGCATCTTGATTGACCTCACTAGTCTATGTGGTTAAGGTTTATTAAAATATACATGGGCGCAAAATGTGTTGTCGGCTGTGACGCACCGAGGCTAGGCGTGCTAATTATTCGATCACTGGATGCGGTAACCAGGACATCACTCTGACAATAGGGCCGACAAATCCGTAAGGGAAATACTTTATTTTGAACGCGGTTAGTGGCACTTACACATAATAAATGCAGTATGATCCGCTTTTCTGCGAATAATCTTTAGAATTTCCGGTTATTAAAATGATAGTGACGGGCGGAAATCGAACTCCGGAAATGTTCACGAACGAGTTCTTAATATACAGCGTGGTCCAATAAAAAGGATACCAAAATAGATTGTATTATATCTTTGCGAATTGTTGGCTAATTCTCTCGAATCTTAGCATTGATGTTTATCAGTATATTGTTGTCAAATTTCCCGAGTCCATGTGTCTCTGCATTACGACATATATTTAATTTTTACGTTCCAAAATGGTGCTCAGTCTGGAAGTCCGACCCGTGATATCGTTTTCATGTAAATGAGTGTGTGTTCCCATGTGCATAATATATTTAAATAATAATTTTAAAATCTTAACGGGTCTCGACAGCGGCGAACAAAATATTTCCATTAGACATTTTTTCTTGATTCCTTACCTGCTCTTTCATGTGATCTCCTGAGATACGCGGATAAACCTATCCGTAATTCCGAACACACATTTCTCATTGATAAAATTTTTTAAAAAACTCTAAAAATTGAAATCTAACAAACAAATTGTGGTCTTCTTACAGTTGTACTTTAAATTTGACGATTCCTTTCACTTCCGGCAATTGGCGGAAATACTTTCTCATTAGCATACGAAAGGCGTGCCCTACCCAATAACCTTTTCTCAAACTATTGACTTTCTAAATGAATTTTAATTCAACTGTGGGCATAGGGTCTTCGGAATTGGCGGTGTTCGCAAAATTTAAATTAGTACATAACGTTTCTTCCTTCGTGCACCCCCTCTCCTTTCTACACCCACACCTGTTCTCGGGATTCATCATTCAACGACTAATCGCGCGAGTTTCGTTATTGGGGGCTGAGAAACTTTTTTCATTTGTAGATTAGACAGGCACGATCACTTTCTTTAATATACCGTGTCGTGTGTGGAGTTAGTGGTGTGCCGGGTACCCAAAGCCGATATAGATGAATATTACTGGCGTATTAATTTGACTCTGGCAAATCACAATTGCCAAGTGGTGTTGGCAGATTGGGTGGAAAGTTTAGAAAACCCGGTCATTTTCTCGTCTACGTTTAAAACAATATTACCGGGTACTCAACATCCGTCCCACTTTCACCTCTCATGGTCAGTCTGAATGTCGATCACCTGACGTGCTCTCAGGTAGAAATGAAGCCAAATGAAAGCACTACATTCAACAAACAACAATGCTATAGATGTCTAAGACATTATCTACTTTTTTCCCCCCAATCAACTGTAGTCAACTGCACTACAGGCGTTGCGTCCCCCTCATGGTGCTTAGGCACTGTACGAGAGGGAACAACGACCAGTACCCCGGGATTGAAATTTTTGAGAGCCCGCGCCGGGAATCGAACCCGGGACCGCCGAAACCACAGTCAGTCGCTAAACCAACTGGGCTACGACGAGTCGTACTTTGGACTTCTTGTACAGTTACTCATATTAAGAGTTAATTTAATGTTAATCGAATAAATAAAAATCAGGGACTGCGACGACTTTAATTAACTACTGTATACAGAATTATTGAGGAATATCGAATATTCGATTGTTTCACCAAAATCAATGCTACCTGAATGTGTCATCTCACTCCGAGATTTCGCCACATTTTCTTCCCCTGCTAAGATTATTAATACGATTAATTAAAATCGGATATTTCGAAACTTTTTCTTGGTGAGGTGTGTTTCCGTTTCGGTTGTCTCAGGTGCTTGTCGAACTAAACTAGGCGTGGACCGACAAATTACGTGCGTTCGCAAACTGTCTACAGAATAAAGTTACTTGCAGTAAAGCTGCTACTGCGCATGCGCAGTTTCATAGTGTATAGATGACTTTCGTGTGGCGCATGTACACGTATACGCGGTCTGACCTGCAACTTGAGAAAGTTTCGCGTCTGTGAAGAAACGTCGGATAAAATATCGATTTTTTCCCCAGTTTGTAAATTAAGCTTTTTTTTTTCGACGACGACGACGACGAGCACATTATACATGTTCGTTGAGTATTTCTTATATTCGACGATCCTTGTATATGAGCGCCGGTGTAAGGCGTAGACGATGACGGTTCGCCACGTCGTAAGCCGTTCTGCAAGAAGAAATCAAAGACTTGCAAGAAAATCTTAACTTGCATTGAGCATATTCATGCAGTTATGCTAATTAACGTGTATCCATTCTTGTGCCCTGAACTCGTATTGCGTGACACCACAATATCAGAACTAGTCTTCATCCTACACCTGAAGACGCATTTTGAGACATTAGAACTTTAGGAGTTATTTATTTTTGATTTTTATTAAAATTAATTATGTGCTTGATGAATGTGCCTCTCACTAAAACTGCTACCGATTGCGATTTCGAGCCTTTACATCCTCTCCTCGACTAGTTCCTTTCAGTGTCACTTTGTCTAAATTATTTCAACAGAACACTGAATACATGGTATTCCTTCGAGGCAGTTAGTTACATGGCTACTTACAAGCCTTATAAGGTGTGTTTTTGGTGGGGTGAGATGGTTGGAGGGGGTTGGGGTGGAGGAATTCAGGGCGCATAGTTATTTACCTATATAGACATATATAGGCGACGTCTCTGGTACGCGAAGTTAATGAACCGGAGTATTTGGTAACTATTGTCGAATTCGGTCGCCCCCTCCCCACACCCCGACCCCACGTTCTCATTCGTTTGGTTGATCGCGGAATGCTTACGGGGCCCTCGTCTCCATCGTCGTCGTCGTCGTCATGTGTTGACAGGTAAACACGTCGTCGAGCGTACACAGACTGGAGGCATATCGCGTGTGTGTTGGGAACACGATGGGGAGACGTCGTTTTAGCTCGCGCCAATGATGACGTCTGTACATGTGTGGGAGGGGGGGGGGTGTTTGGGGGGGGGGTTTGGGTGTTTGACTTGGTACACTTTTCCAAACTTTTGTGGTTTTTACTTGTATTTGAGCTGAACGTTGCTTATTATGGGGTTACACTGTAAGACGTGGTGTCGTCATTTTGATTTGAAGCGTTGTTGCTCGACACTATATAAGATCCATTCTGATGTAAGCCATCGTTTAGAAATATTTTAAATTTTAATGTTGTACTTACTGAAAATAATGATCCTACATTTTACACGGAAAATGACAACTTTAATTGTATCCGTGTATTAAAGTTGTAATAATAAGTATAACAGAGTATTTAAATCCAAAAATAAAATCGTTTGTTTTGCAACAACTTTCAATGGAAAAGGCGCCTTAAAATATGCTGCTGGACGTTGTAAATTAACGCATGCCCGATGTCTGATTTGTTTAATTAATAAAAATCAGTTTCTCCATCTGATTCTTAAATTTGTATGCATAGAATGTGCCGAAGCAAAGTTTATTTTATATAGGTAATGCTAACAAAACAAAATGGCGCATCGTTCAAGTAAGATTTGTGCGCATTAAATTGACGAAAATCTGCATTTCTTCTACGTATGTATGACATGGTATTTGGATCTCCACATCTACAATTCCTGCATCACCATAATTTTTTTTAAATACAGTATAAAGGGATGATCAGTCGCCTCATGCGACTGACTTTATGTCTCCTCGTTTTGTTGTGTACCTGTTATCCTAGAATCTCTTTTTTTACCAGGGTTGCCTTTCTTTCCAAATTTTCTCGGAAAGTTATTTTTCTGAAAATTGCTCCCTACTGCTGAAGCTAATTCGATTGTTGACACACGCTGTGTGTGGGGGGAGGGAAACAGCAATTTTAGCGTAAATACAATTCGGCACCCAAATGAAATCGATTCACCGTATGTTAAGTGAATTGAAGCGTCATCTATGTGTACACGAACATGAGCGTGTATTTTTGTTCGAATGGCGGAAACACAACCTTTATGGCAATGTGATTGGTTGTGACTTTAGAGAAAGACTGTTTCCTGTAGGTATTAAATCGCTGCCAGTATACACTATTCACTCCACAATCTTTTGGCTAGATTTTATTCTACTCACACAACAAAAAACTGAATGCCGTTTAAAATAATTTTCGTTGTGTTTTTGACATTGATGCAAAATAATTTGTTTACCACTTTCAGACGGCTTTACTAAATCAATATTGATCTCGAAATATACTGGTTAGGGAATAGTTTGGAGGAGTCTCAGTCGTTTGATGGCCTATGAGTGGCTGTATCTCAATGACCTAGTATTAAATTGACGTCAATACAATATTCTGTAGTTCTAATTAATAAAATAAAATATTCATAATAAATTCATAATGAAATATGGGTTGTTTCCGGGACAGACAGTTTTATTATATTTTAAGTACGATCTTGTCTCTTCTTATATTCTTATATTGTTAAAAGTTCTAATTAATGATTATGAATGTCGGTGGATTTAAACATCGCTAATTTATGATGATTTTTTTATATTAAACCGAATGTGTTAATTTATTTTTTAAACAATTATTTTTCTAGTAAGATAGAATTCGTTTTTATTGATCCCGCAATGGGGTCACCCTGGTGCACACACACACACATACACAGCACAGTCACACTTGATGTGATTGAATCGACATTAATTTCCTGACAAATCAGACGACGCCGCGCCAGGAACTCGACCAAGTTATTTTCCGGTTCGGAGCCACGTACGCTTACACATTTACAGTCTGATATGGCTTGACATTGAAATACGTCTTTTTGCATGATGATCAATGGAGCGCAATGCACACTGAACTTGCGTGTGATTCGCACCGCACGCCGGGCTCCAGCCCATAAACAACAATGCCGTCAGGTGGCAGCACCTGCGAAACGCATTCGACGCACAAAAGAGAAATGGTTGATTGCAGATGGCCCGATATATAAAGTTGCGTTAATGGGGGGGGGGCACGATATCTTACTTTAGTGAGGGGAGGGGGGAGAAAAAATCCCAGTTCGCATCAATCGCGATACTCGATTTCAGGTATGGCCTCTCCCGGGTATCAATTTTATTTACTCGTTGGAGGAAAAAAAAACTTTCTTTACCTTTCGTTCAACTCGAAAAGGCAATATCTAACTTGGAAGACGAATTTCCAGGTATTGAACGGGTTTCTTAAATAAACCCAACGCGATTCAAATTGAATTTCTCAAGAAAATTGTAGATATTTATAGCGGGCAAATATACCCTAGTTACATTGGCCAAGCATGCTTGAGAAGTGTGCGTTTAGACATTGAGCAGAATCGGTTCAACCGCGCTTTGACTTAAAATCGACTAGCAGCTCTCGAATGATAATTCGTTCATCTCAAGTGTGTCCCTTAATTTCAATTATGTTTGAGAGGGTGCGTTCAACTTAAAATAAGATTAGACCACGCCATTTGTATTACAGGCGATGGACACGATCTCAAAGGAAAATTTGCCCCAAGCACAATTAAAATTTCTCGAGCAGCCTCGTAAATTTGCTATTAACGAACGAGGCATTCCAAAATTGGTCACAATTTGAGATGGAAGTGTTCTCCAGCACCTCCTACACATTAAAAAATGATATCTTAAAAATGACACATGTGTGGTCTTAATTTACGATGAAATGTCGTTTAAGACAATTTATATAT
>JAQGBY010005405.1:0-14703 GCA_034698785.1 Mycogona germanica | reverse complement strand
GAGAGAATTTTAATTTGAGACATTTTATTTCTCTTAATTTTTCCACATCTCAAAAGACAATAAATGTCTTAAATATGAGACATTTTTTTAAGTGTGTAGCTCACCCACGTACTGTTATTTTTGTTCAACTCACGATAGCAACATAATAAAGAACTGAAATAAGTTTCGTAGTATTAGATAATGATGCAAGTGTAGTGAATCTGTCTGATGGACTCGAGATTTTTGAATCTTGAATCGGAAAGCGCCCATGAATTTACTTTTGAAACCAAAATCTATCTCTAAACGCTGCAGCTGCTAGAATCGCCATCTTGAGATAACGAGAGGAAATCCTGATACGTTTATGGTGGCCATCTTTGGAATAAAACTTTAACCTTTGCTGTGGGATTATGGACTTGAAATAAAATTGTACTGTGCACCCGCACGCCACCTATCGAAAAATGTCTCAATCTCCGTATCTACGAGTTTATCTTTTGCCGTTAATCTCGTGTGTGTACCTTTAATCTACGTCAGTTATTTATTAAAATTTCGTTCGTCAAGCATATCTAATGTCAAGTGATGTATGAAGGCAAGCGCGGAGCTCTGTTAGGTCAAGTACGTCGTCAGTCAGAAAAGAAAGTCAGGAATATCGAGTGTGTACACTAGACGTGCCTTTCAAGAGGCTGGTACACAAATAAAAACGTGTGTTAGCTATGGAGAGGGCGCGTTTCTATTTGGAAGGATGCGACCAACCACTGAAACGATTCGGCCATTAGAAACCGCACACGTACCTTGATGGCAGCTTAAACAAGGTCTATCGAGATAAATAAATAAATTGTTATTCGAACAATCAAATGGACCCGAGCCATGATCCGAGCCAAATGGTTTCAAATGAAATAATATGTATAATCTTGACACAGGAAATAAATAATACATCTTGAGTAAGGCTGGCTTTGATAACTGGTCAATCAGGTTTTTCTATGGAGTAAGGCTGACCAACAACCTTAGCCAATGGCATCACTCTAATGGCGGACAGCATATCAAATCAGAAGACCTTGATTATAACTGCGAAAAAGGGATGTGAGTTGGTTGGGCTCAGCCTCAACATTAAAAATATTTAAGATATTTGTTATGCTTTTAACCGGGGAATTGATCTCACCAAACCCACACCCCAACGGGGAATTAATTTAGAATTTAAGACATATTTGGTGAAAAATTCAAATATCACTAATCTGAAGTTGTAGACACATTATAGTTGGTAATTTCGAACAGTCGCAAATGAAGTTGTGGAATGGAGCCAAGGGAGATCATAAAATTTAATTGCTGACAGCACAGCACCAGCACTCATGGGACATATGGTAAACACGTACCACTATGCCACATAGCAGCCTCAACTTTAAGAAGACCAAAGTTATGGCAAACTTAAATATCAATAATGTCATGTTAGGAAATTATAGGGTGGCAGTAATAGATGGCTTTGTGCTTCTGATATCAAAGCTTGACATGGAGGAATTTTGTGAGGGAGAGGTGAGAAGGTGTAAAGCCCTGGTTTAAAAAGGCCATGATGCATTTGTTCGCCATAATGAGGGATAAGGACATGTCCTCAGAGACAGAGAATATGAATTAAATAGATTTCCCAGTGATGATGTATGGTCGTAAAAGCTGGGTCTTTAGTGTAGAATTGCAAATATATATCAGTTGATTACACTAAAACTTGAGTTATTACTCTAATAATATACTAACAAAGCATGGATACAACCATTTATAGAAAAGGACGGATACACGAAAGAGCACACTTTTCAGTCACACTTTTGCATGATGGTGTGACAGGCATGGGGAAGCCCACCTTGTAGTTCAGCCTCTGTGCTGGAATGACATGTGTCATATGCACTGACAAAGCACTTCTGGTTGTGGTGTGATGACCACTTCCAGTGTGGGCAGTGTGATAACTGCTTCAATGGGTGATGGATCCACTTACACCAGTGGCCACATTAGGAGTATAGGGTGGATACACCATCCATGGCAGACAAAGGATATTATCTGCACTTGACTCATCTTATGGCTTAGCAGCCAGAGGTGTGCTTGTGTTTGGAGAAATGATACTGCACACAGGGCACTCAATGATGTTAGTGTACTGTTTTTCTACGTGTTGTTGGTGAGCAGATTGAGAATAAATAGGTTATGTCTTTGACACAGCACAGCTAACAAAGGCTCTGAGCGAGGCCTTGTTGTTGAGCTTATGTTGCTGCTCCTTCAGTACCAATGAGAACACCTTCAATCCAAAAATCCGCAAGTGACCCAATTTTGGCTTGGTGCCATAAAACCTCACATGGCGTTGTTGCAATGCTACAACTTGGTTTCTGAAGGTAGGTAGACCGTTGTATGCCTCATCCCAGAACCTTTTGTGAAGCTTTGAATCTGACAGCATGGTGCATACCATCTCCAGCAGTAAATGGTTTTTCTGCTTGGCCATGCCATTTTGATGTGGCATGTGGACAATGCTGAGCTGGTGTTTGATCCCCTTCAGGTTGAGGGGTTAGGTGGCTCTTGATGAGCTTTTGGGAATGGCTTTGGTGCCAGCTTGTGTTGCATTCCTAATTATTGCATTTCTGAATTTTAAGAATGACACCTTTTGTCTCATTCTCAAAGTGCAATTCAAAATTTTCAGCCTTTGCAACTATCCTCAAAGTTCCCAATTGACAAGTTGAAGTCGTGGGTCAAAGATATATCTGAGGAGGACCTTGCGATTATACAACAGCCACACAATAATTAACTCGTCTGCGAAATACCGTCTATATTTTGACCCTACACTTCCATATTTCGGCCGACCCAAATTTTGCGGACTAATGAGTTTATTACTACACGATGAAAGTTAAGCCACTCTTGGTAGTTGACGTGCGGGGAATACTAAAAAAAAAAACTACGTCACGCATGTGAATTACGTTTTACGCACATTTTTCAGTCGGGTCGGAAAATGTCAAATATCCCGTTTATTAATAAGCAAAGTGTTTCGGTGGTTGTGGGGACCGCGGGGGGCCGCTCGGAGGAGGGGGCCGCAGGTTCCACGCATATCATTCCTATAATGTGGGAAAGCTAGTATAAAGATGGGTGACAAATTTAATTTAAATTTCATTCACACAACGAATTTATTGGTTTGTTGGATTATAATGCCAGAGGTTCAATTCCTGGCCGAGTTCTCCGGAATATTTTGGGGGAGATAAATTCTTAATTGCGTTTTTTACTTGAGGATGGAAGCAATTAAAGTAGACTTGGCTATGAAAAATTGCCATGTCTCCCCTAGTGAGGCTTTTGTGGGTTAGAAAGCTGGTTTGATCGGGATTTAGCCAATTGATGTGCGATCGAGGCAAATTCGTCGACATGGCCCTCCTACGGCGAAGGGTTGCACACCGATGGATTAAATCCACTGTAGTCATGCGAGGCGCCAATATCACCGCCCATACGTGTGCATATATACACAGGGGGAGGGGGAGCAATTTCGCTAACTCCGGTTGGGGTATGATGAGGTCCAGCTTGCAGCAAAACATTCCATCCTTGTCTCTATCAAATTATATCGTCGAATAAATAAATTCATGCGCTCGCATTTGTTGCGGCCCCACAATCTTCCAGATAGTGATGAAAAACGCAATCGCTTTTTTTTGCGTGGTCGGGACGTCGCGCCACCTCTAGGAAAACGGAGCCATCATCAAATGATGGGACAAAGATATTCCATTCCATAGCAAATGTGTCCGGGGAAAATAATGATTAGGTATTTGGTGGTTGAGCGTAGAAGTTTTGGTGATTGCTTCATGGTCCTGGGGTTCGATCCCCGGCTCTGTAATTGTTTTTTTTTTGTGTTTTGTGGTAAACCGCTGAAAAATGGACGAACATGATGAACAATGTGTAACAGGCAGTGCTCTTATTATTCTTTATCTCATTCAAAGTCAGAACAAGAAAGGGAGGTTGAGGCAAAAACTTATCAAATAATGTGTTAAGGAATGTTCTAACTAGAAACGTCAGAAATTAAAAAATGTACTGTTTTATAATGTGAGTTTTTATGATTATTGGAAACAAATCGCTGTGGTTTGGTGGTCTCGAATAGTGCCTAAGGACCTTGAGCGACTGAACGCCTGTAGTGCGTTTGACTATAGTTGATTGGGAAAAATTGTTATTGTGAATAATGTTATATAAAAATTGAAAATAATTATAAACGCAATGAATTTTGTGTTGCAAAGTTGTAAAAAAAAATATAAACAATAAAACAATAACAAATATTAAATTATCTTTCATATATTTATTACCCTTCAGTACATGAAGTTTTAAACATTCTGATGAGTTTATATATCTCATTTTCTACCAAAGCACTTTTCTTATATATAAACAAATAATGCAGGAGCATGCCGAGATAAATTTTAAAATTATTTGTTTTGAAAATTTTATTTCACAATTTGCTGCTAAATAAATTTGCTGCCACAAAAACAACGGTCTTCGCAATTTGAAAGTGTATCCAAACAACTTTATTTTCGGCTTTTTGTTGCATTTTGTAGCAAGATCCGAAGAAAAAAAAATTTCTGTACCCATTTTGAGGCTTAGGACGAAGGGGAGGGACACATTTTCACCAGTACCACGGAATTGAATAACCGAGAGCCTGCACCAAGAATCGAACCCGGGACTGCCCAGCCAATACCAATAGGACTACGACGAGTCATTAAAAAACAAAAGGTATTAATTTATTTGTTGGGTATCAGAAAGGTGTTTTACCTTGTAGTCTTAATCATGTCGAGAAAAGACTCTGTATTATTTTGATCTCTTAGAACAAGTCATCATAAAACAGAGGTTTTTAACCCCGACTCGAAAACTGTTGACAAACAAAGTTTTTTGACATTGCAACAACAAAGATCCCCGACATCTTCATGCAAGTCACTGTCCTGACTGGGAAAAAGTTTCACAAAGCGCAGACAGCCCTCCTGTCAATTACTGTCACACGACACACGACACACAGTGTCACCGAAACCTAATCAAACGAGAAACGGCGCTGTCTCAATCCCCGCGAGACCACAACTGCGCATGCGCGCCTCTACCGGCAAAACCGAGCAACCGGAAATGAGTTCAGCGCGCGCTAATGCACCACTTCCGGTTTAGACGATGCGGTAACGACTGCCAGGCTTTGTCAAGGTCTGCTCAAAGTGATGTGGGGCCAATGTTTTCACACGGCCAGGTAAATAATACGTGCACCGCTATCTGCCCCCAGATTATAACACAAACCACTGGAGACAATTGCCTAGTACAGATAGGTGTAGGTCTGTGTAGTCACTAAGTAACACGCAATCTCAAATGGCGACAAAGTTTATTCGGTGACGTAGAGACTGTACTAGATCAGTTGATGCGCACTTGTTTGCTACTACTAATGAAGTCACAAATGTTTATAAGTGTATTTCTGGTAGCAAGTATAGGGGTGCGTAAAATATTGAGTGTGCATCTATAGGAACCAATTTCGGGATGGACTCGATTTGAAGACGCATCCATACAATTGTACCAGGGGGGCCCATTTTGGACTCGATCTTCCTCTATGAAGTTTATCTTCCCCAAGCTGTGATTGGCTGATTTGAGTGACGTATAACTAAGCCTGGGCTAGGCAAAATGACCAGGTCGCCTCCTGGGGGTTCTAGTTCTAGTTCTGGACCTCCTTAACAAATAGCTCAGATACAACTGGTCGTTCGACCCCCGCCATAGGCCCCTCTCTTGGGGGCTGCTTGTGGGTAAATATTGTAATTGTAACATTAACGTGATCCAAATCAGCCAATCACAGCTTGGGGAAGATAAACTCCACTGAGGAAGATTGAGTCCAAAATGGGCCCCCAAAAGTACACTTAAGTGGGATTTCCACCTAAACATTATTCATTCATCATTCTTCTAAGAACATTTGCTTTTATTTATTTTTTCTGACAAATACCAGAAAATATAGCTTTATAGTTCTAGTTCTGGACCTCCTTAACAAATATCTCAGATACAACTGGTCGTTCGAATCTCGTTATTAGAAGTTGGACGCACCATCTCTAGCACAATTGAAAATCTTGAGCACAATTAAGATGGAGGAATTGTCATTGTCATTTTTTTTGTCGGAGCACGGACGGGTTAAATGTCTAAACGCATCGTGCCAAACATAATACCCTTGTCTTACTAGTGACCTCTTGAGGGTGAGAGTTGAGCCTGAGAGATCTCAATTGTCATTTAAATTGAACCAAGCGTGCTTGAGTAGGGTGCGTTTATACACAGAACGAAATCGGTGTGGCAAGATATTATTGTTCATTCTCGAATACAAATTCACCCATCATAAATGAGCTCAAGTATCATTGTTGTAACGAGAGTAGTTTACAAAAAGTATTTCGACGTGTTTTAACGACAGATCGGCAGATGGCGCTAGTGGTATAAACTCAATTGTGATTAACAATTTCGAATGTGCTCAAGAGGTTGCGTTTGACTTTTCAGAACATTCGGTCACGTGATCTCTGAATATGAAAATAGTCACTGCAATGTCGAAAGCCCGCTTTCCTATTATATTATTTATTGTAAGAAGAGTTATCACCAACTTTTGTCTCTTGTTCGCCTTATCTCGTCCGGAGCTGTCCCGGCCACAACTTCTATTTTAATTTACAATACCAAGACGTCCTATTTCTATTATTTTCGTATATATATATATATATATACCGTATTTTACGATAAGGCCCACAGTTTAATCGAAAGAAATGAGAAAGGGTTGCTAGCGTATTTTTTTAATGAAATTGTGTGTAGCATTGGGCAGCAACATTGAAAAACGAAATGAAGGCAATAACACATGTATACCTAGCTCTCATAATTCCCCCAGCCCAGCTCGCTTATTTGTAAACAAAAGTGCTTCGACTAATATTGCAAACTTTACCCCCAAATGAGGAGGACGTTTCCCCGGTATACCATAGGCCATTAAGGAGGTTGTGGGGGCGGATATGGGGAGTCCCAAAAGGCTTCTCTCGGGTCGGAGAACCCCCCCCTTCCCCTCCTCCAAATAATCAACTTCCGCAATAGTGAGCGTGTAATTCGCAAACGCCGTGCGCTTCATTAAATGTACTAGGCCTAGAACTTTATACCACGGACAACGAATTAAAATGCCTAGACGCAACTATTCGAGACTAACAGATTCGTGTCGTTTCTTGCGACGTTCTAATCGGTGGCACGAGTCGCAACTAGTGTCGGACTGGCGCATTCAATGACTTGCTGCGAAATGTCAAAAATGTCAACTGATGTCTCAACTGGTGTCAAATATTTCTGGTATCTCAGGACAAAACCGAAGTCATTGTGTATATTAGCAGATCTCAATGTTAACGAATTGGAGAATTGCAGTACTCTAGATTTTATTTACATCAATAGGACAGCGGAAGCATTGTATCGAGATGTGCTGTCAGATCACCTAAATTCGAATATGAAACACATAAATATGGCATTGTCATTTAATTTATTTCTCTTTCAATTTCAAATCTCAGATAGAAACACTCAAATTCATGCGATTTTTAATTATATTAATTATATAATATAATAAATAATAATAATAAAATAAAAATAAAAATAATAAATTAATAATAAAATAAAAATAAAATTAAAATGATTTCAATTACGCACGTATTTTCTATTTGCCACCAGAGGCCAAATCCTGGAAAATATGGTTAGAAGTGTTTTAATTTCCATGGCCACCAGAGTGACAACATATACTTGGTTGTGTGTGTGTGTACGACCTCTGGTGACCTCTGGTGACCCTATAGATAGAAGCTCTCCAATGTTTTAGGTTGTAGGTTTAGTCCTGAGCTCTCTCCAATCCTATCCATCCACTTGACACATTGTCTTCCTCTTTTTCTGATACCCTCAACTTCATCCAGCATGATGTCCTTTCTCACTAACATCTACCCACATGACATGACCAAAGTAGGACATCTGCTGCCTCACCACCCTGGCTTCCAGAGAGATGTCTGGCTTGATATCTTCCAGCACTGACTTATTAGTTCGTTGGTCTGTCCAAGGTACACGAAGCAGTGGTCACCAGCACCAGAACTCAAAAGCAACAATCCTCCTTTGTATAGTGCTCATGAGGACCCAGCT
Source organism: Mycogona germanica (assembly GCA_034698785.1). Lineage (NCBI taxonomy): Eukaryota > Metazoa > Arthropoda > Diplopoda > Chordeumatida > Chordeumatidae > Mycogona > Mycogona germanica. Next base: position 6,603 of record JAQGBY010005405.1, on the reverse strand, counting down.
TTAACGGCCATCCATTAATTGCTGTAGCACCAAGAGGGGAACAGGAACGCCAGTAGTGCTATTCACTGCAGTAATTGAAATTAAAGAAATCCTCACTGGAAACACTATTGCACAGTGGGACCTTTAGCCTTTGCTGACACATCCATGCCCCTCAAAATGGAGAACATATGAGTCAGGGCCATTTTATCCCAGCATCTACTGCTTCCACCTCACGACCTCCTATCTTGACATTCTTGATATTTGAGGTTAATTCTTGGTGTTTGAGAATACTTGGGAATGATCACATCATTTGATAATTCCATATTGCAGGATATAATTTCTCTCAATGTTGATGTATTTTATGGGATGGAATTTTGTAATAATTTTAACAATGGCATGTTGATGTACGACTGGGGTAATAAAAAATCGATATTTTTTTTTTATTCACTGAAGTGACGGGTCACAACAGGAAGATTCTGTACCCCTCTCGGTGCTTAGGCACTATGTGAGAGGATATGACGTCAACCATTTTTAATAGTGTGACCCGAGTTGCTAGATGAAATGGCCGCTAGGTGTGTTCTAGTTCTCCTGCAATGCACATGGTTTTCTAATAAAAAGAAAGAAAAACGTTTTTGGCGCCCTCTGATGAATGTTTCCGTCCGTCCATAATGTAAATGGGGGAAAGCCTGTCCACTGGTAGACACACTGTCCCCAGTTCAACTGGTAGAAACCGTTGTGTGACTAATATGAAAAGAAGAAAAAATGGTGGGCAGGGCATACTAGCGCCTAAGTCTCCCCTCATTCAAATAAAAAAAGAACATATAACCGTGCAAATGATGATTAACAATTAGGATCCATTTGTATGCTCGTAGATAGCAGCGACCCCGCTCTAAACTGCGGTCATTGCCGTGGCCTGGGCCGATAGGATCACCGGAAGTCAAGTGATGGGTGGTTGTTACGGATGGATTGGTGTTTCTGACCGGAAATGGCTTAGACAGCCAGTCCGAGCCGGATTTTCATGTCTTGAAATATCTCTTGCCTGTCAGGTAACCTATAATTTCTAATTTTTTGCTCACTCGCAGAAAACATTTTGATTTGTTACTATTGGTGGTCTCTCCACTTTTTTGTCACGAGGTGGCGACTCTGGCGCTGAGGTTGCCCCAGGCAGGGGTCACAGGCTGACCCCCACACGCAGGCATAAGTGAATGACGCAGTTCGTGTCTTGCTCTCTCTCGCGTCTATGCTCTTGTCGAGTTCGGATGTTTTGTTCTGGTGTTCATCGCTTGCATAGCTGGTTCCGGACAATAAAAAGTCGCGCTTTTACCATTGCAATTCCGTCTGTTCACTGCTAGAAATTAGCTTGAGTTTCGCGTCATTAGGACTACCAAGTTCGGTGTTTTGGAGAATCTACTGCGCAGTTACGGGTGTTCCACCCTCGGATTTCTACACAATTAGAAATTCGAGATCTGGTGTGAAAAATGGAGATAGCACGTGATTGGCGCACGTGAGAGCGCAGCACCATTAGAGGCGCCATATTGGAGTTTTACTTTTGAATGGTGATGCTCAAAATTTCAATGTCTGATATCTCGAGAAATTCTACAACTCAAATTTTGCTTAATTTCGTTAAGCCGTTCATAAATGAACGCGGAAACAGATAGATTAAAGAGAAAAAAATAAAAGGGAGACATTCAGGACTATTATGTTGAAGCAATTAAATGCCATCGATTCACCCTGTCAAAATGTGAACATATATTTTATTTGCGTTAGGAATAACTACCTCCAAGAAGGGCAAATTATTCAACTACAAAGAACATTTGCTACCTACCGATCACTTCGATGAACGGTTATAAAAAATAAACAATCAACAAAATAAATAAATAGTACGCGTTGTCCAAATGGTCGGATCTTTAAATTTTGCAAGACGCTCATTAGTTCTCGATTTTTCCAAACTGCTGGATGCTCTGTATAAGTTAATCAGTAGTACAAAATTGTGCCCCGCCCTCATTTATTTTTTAACGCAACTTCAAAGGGAACTTGTTCAACGGTATGATAAATGAAGCTGCGGTTTCCGACGCGAGTTAAATCTAATACCGCTGGGATAAAGAGAATGGATAACATTTTCAAATGAATTTAACGGGAGGTCTACAAAAGTAACCAGTCTACGTAAAAAAAAGAAGAGAGTTCGGCAGCTTTTCTTGAAATTTTCTGAATTCACGAATGCGGTTTTTAGAAAAGGCCAATGAAAAATTAAACTTTTTCTCACAAGAGTGCCTCAATCGGATTTAAATAGAGTTAAAACGGATTTAAAACACATTTTATCCGTGTATTTCTATTTTATAAATATAATGGATGACGTCAACACGAAATCATGTGTAACTATCTGTAAAATCAACCATTAGCACTTTGCACTTTCGCGTCACCCTGTATTCGTTAACCGCGACGATAAAAGCTCCCCCCTGAAAGAGGCAAATTGTAATACACCAGAGCTATCCAATTTAACAGCTATTAGGCTGACGTTTCTATGCAGGCGTTTCAATTGACCTCAGAAAATAACCTAGGTGTTACTATTAAACCGCAACAAGGGAGACTCGTGTGGTTAGCGTGTCGAACTGTTATTGCCGAGATTGCGGGTTCGATTCCCGACCGAGACCATCGGAATTTTTCGGAAATAAAGCCGTGGGGCCCGTGAATGGAACCGTTCAGGTATCTATGTATCAGTCTCAGTGTCATCCCAAGGGGGCGATCTGGTAACTTTGCCTAGCCTAGGTATGCCCTAGATTGGTATCCTGTAAAAAACATTAATAACTCCTCGTCCTTTGGTTTGAGGAGTTTTTAATGGTTTTTTTTACCAGATTTTTGAAAATATCGCCATTGCATCGTACATGTACAGGGTGAACCTAAAACTGTGGCCCCTTTTATAATTTTTAATAATCCGGCCAAAAATAGTCCGATTGTTATGAAATTTGGGAATAATTAAGATAACAGTATCCTCTTTCAAATTCCAAGACTCAAATTTCAGTTTTTAAATTTCTCATAATTAAAGTTGCGTCTTGACGGTGGCTCTTGTCTCTGCTACACTTGCAGTCGTGGAACAATTTTCGATGTTATTTTGGGTTTCATTTTGGGGTCAACACGATGTTTAGTAGTTCAAGTGGGCCAATATCAAAACGTCGTCAGATGTGGAATCGATCTGTATCGGCCTTATTTTAATGCCGGCTGCGCCCTAACAAGACTGGATAAAGTCACCGCGATCTGTACATTTTATTTTTCTCCTTTTCTAGTCACTCTATCGCCAAATGCCAAACGCAACCCCAGTATCCAGTTTCGGCTGCCCAGAATCATTGATGAGCTTAGATATAGGCTGTATTTTGGTGGAATAGGTTATCATTGGGCACTAGCAACCAAAAGCACAACATGGGGGATGCAAAACATTTTGACATATTTTATTTTGAAGCCATGATTAATGATTTTGAAGATCATTAAATAATTAAAAATTAAAATTTGTCTGACGAAAAACAGACCAGTTAAATTCAATTAAATGGTCGTGGAAATCTTAGCACACTTATCAAACAATTCTCTTAAATATTTTTAAGTTTTAAATAAATCTACACAACGTGACTCTTTTTTTTTTAAAACTATTTTAGTCATTAAATAATTAAAAATTAAAATTAGTCTGACGAAAAATAGACCAGTTAAATTTAATTAAATGGTCGTGGAAATCTTAACACACTAATCACACAATTCTCTTAAATATTTTAAGTTTTGAATAAATCACAGCCTAGTTTGTTATATGTTTTCAATGCAATGCCAGTTTTGAAAAAATTACAATTTTAATTGCGTTGACTACGGTTGATTGGATTTAAAAAAATTATCTGCGATTTCTAGCTAGCAAATTCCCTGACGAATTTTGTGGATTGTCTCAATATTTCAAAAATAAATTAAGTAAGGAATAGAATAGGTGAGTGTAAAATATGAAAATATGGCATTTCAAAATTGTTTACTCGTCGATTCCAGTTAGAGGGTCGACCTACATATTGTATGATTGTTGTGTGATGAATTTTGCAGACATAACGAGGTATTTTTGTGCGCCACATTCATGGTCATGTTGTCATCCATCGTTAAGACGTTCTTCTTTTAAGCTCAATTCCTCCCATCATCCCTCATCCCTGGCCTCAGTCGCCCGAAATGAGCCCCAGTGTATCGGTTTCAAGTGGAGCATTGTTAACCGCCGGTGTCGTGTTGTAGGTTCTAAGGTCTAGCCGATTTTCACATACACTTTATGTGGAACGTCTACGTTGACCTACCACCCACAGGTCCTCGGATTCGATTGCGAGAAAACACAAGACAGACGATCTCTTGAAGAAAAACAACTGAGATTTGGTATTGGACATAGCAACAGTTTGTTTACGTGCCCCCTTTACTTAACTATTTAAAAATAGAAATATCCACGATTTCCGATAATCTTCGGTGGTCCGCAAATTTGATTTGGAAGGAATCGAAAAGATTTATTTTCTGATATTTTCTTATTTCTCAATTATTATTTGTTTAGTGATTTGTAAAAGAATTTGGAAATTAATTTGAAAAACCATTTTGAATGTTTATAAATGTTGTTTCGTTTACCAATTGGGATACTTTTAATTTTTTCGTCGAATGACAACATTAAAGACTTATCTGATTTCACATATCTAAATAATTGTTAATATTAAACACTTTTTAATTATAATTTGTTATCAGTGACCAAAGATGTATTTCGCTGCGTCAAACTTCGTCGCGTCAGTTTAAACAACTGCTCGATAGATGGCGGTGCGTTTGTTCGCATATGGGCGTCAATCGCGATCGGCATAGTATCGCGTAAATATTTTGCTTGAGTGTGTCTGCTCGATTGTGTTCGAACTATTGGAGCTTGACTTCCACCCAAGAGGTCATAGGGTCATATGATGCCTCGAATTTAACATGTTTCACAAATCTCAGTTAAATTTTTTTTACACTTATTTATGGAGTCTCGCCAACTCGTCGATTTCTCACACCTATTTTTTAACAGACCCTACCTGTAAATAACCGTTACTTATTCCTTTAAACAATTAGTCATCAAAATTATATTAACCTCAAAATTCAGGTCCAGGACAATAAATTAAATTTGGCATCCAATCAAAACTTTTTTGTTTCTTTAATCAGTGCGCCATTAATTTATCATTTCACCTCATCGCAAACCTCTTAGGAGCTAGTCATCATGAACAACTATCGATAGTTAACTATCGAAATAACACTCACAAATAAGCGTCCTAACCTCCTAACATCGTCTCCTTGAGTTTGTACAATGAGCTTCGTTAGTTAGATGGGCGGCACCCTCTTTTTGTGTTATTGCCTTTTCTTAATTATAATACTCGCTTCTAATTACTGATCAACTGAAGTCTTGTCACCGTTTTCCTTGTTAAGACGCACTTTCAGCAAAATCCAGTTCTACGGTATTTGGTTCTACGGTAATCAACCGATAGAGACGTTACCCATACGGGAATTATCCCACTGAAAAAATAACTTACATTTAATTACATTTAATTTAGTTACATTTAATTTTATATAAAAAACATAATTTAAATTAAAAGGGAATGGACCTTTCCTTCGATAGTCTGGTTCGGTACTTTGTCTGGATGTTGTTACGCAGTGCGGATCATCTGTCGAGTGGCGATTGTTAAAAGTCGTCGATCATAAATCGTCCTTCGGGTTATAAATAAGGTTCTGATTTCGCATCCCCCCTCAGTGGAATAAATTAGAAAATCTAATATCTAATATCGTTCAATGATGCGTGCAATGTGCCAGGTGCGGATTCAGGGTTCTGTGCCTGGTCAAAGTCAGGTAAAGGTCGGCTAACAGTAAACAAAAACAAAGCTCCGTTCAGTTCATCCGCAACTTAATACGTTCTGGTATATTTGTTTGTGTCGTTTTAAAAATTATTGTTAAGGGGGTTTACCGCTTGATTTAACCGCTCAAACGCCCACCCCCAGTGAGCGACCTGGAAATTTTGCCTAACCTAGGCTGCCTAGGTTAGGTTAGGTTATGTTAGGTTAATCTGATACGTCCCTTCATTGAGGGACCAGAATATTAAACTGATTTTTGGACCATGGCGGAGTGTTAGGGGTTTGCTCCCCTTTGCCGTGGGTTGCCCTTGTATTGCAGTACCTCCAGGATCGGCCCACTCCCCCCGGGGAGACAAAAATAAAATAATTTCAGAATCAATATGCCAATAATTCAGTTATCTGGATTCATTGTTTATGTGCCAATGTCGTTAATGAAGAGATATGCGTTTTTTTATTATAAGAAATTGAATTGGACTCAATGAAAAGGGAATCAGATTTTATCACTTAGTTTTGTCAAGGACTGAAGAACGGGAGAGAACAACTTTTTCTCATCTCACGGATTAAGGATAAACGTAAAAGAGCATGGGGACAGAGAGAGCCATGTAAAATAGACGACGACTCTATTAACATATGCCTTATAATAAACCAAGGATTGTTATTGCTGCAAGTTATTTAATAATTCTGAAATTGGTGTTAGTTTGTTAGGGGTTAGCGCGAACGCAATCCCCCACTACCATAAATTCTACGCCCGAGTTAATCACATTTGGAT
>JAQGBY010005404.1:0-14704 GCA_034698785.1 Mycogona germanica | reverse complement strand
AGAACGAACACATTGCTGCCGTAACAAATTATCTAACCAGTATTCAGGAAACGCTCAAAGAAACTCAGGTATGATCACTGTGGTGTTTTATCTCTAATGTACGATGTACCATGAACGTAATTTCCTGTCCTTTTTATCTAGGGCCTATGCCAGTCAAAGAAGCAAGAAATTGAGCACGAAAAACACCTACAAGCGTTACTTGTTAATGAAGAAAGATGTTTGGCTCAAGAAATTGGACACTTTCAAAAGGATCTAGACAGTCTGTTGGAAAAGAAATCAAAGCACACCGTAATTTATCGTTTGTCATGCTTTTAATTGCATCCGATATTACTTAAATTACAGAAGATCTGGTACTACATGATTATGCGTGCGTGTGGTGGATTAGCTCAGCCACCAATGGTTGGCTGCCATACTATCTTATACAGAGTATTTGATCACAGGAAGCGTTTGATGTTGACCTTAGCCTAACTAAACTAAGTTTCATTTGGGGGTTAATTTTTCGGATTTTTTTTATTTTTTAAATCCGTACTGTACACTAGAAGGTTTGTTGAAGAGGCTTACAACGTTTCTAAGCTCAAAGTCTTAATCAATACTTCCAGACACTACATTGTAACATGCAGTACAGGTGCATAGCTTATATAAATTGACTAAAACAATGTGCTTTGTCTTACAAATAACATCAGAATGTAATACAAAGTCTAGAGGAAAAGTTGGAAACGCTCAAGGAAGACATCCACTGGGACCAAAAGGCTTTGGACTCATGGCTACAGGAAGCGATTCAAAAGGATGACGATGCTAATTTACTGGCAACTTTTATGAATGAGGATGCCAGCAAAATAAGGGTACGCCTAATTAGTCTACATTTTTAATACAATTTCCACTTCTGTAGCATCACATCTTTCTTCAAAACACCAACACAAGAGAATCTGATGCTTGTTTTAATATCCCAGCCCGGAAGAGCGAGTGGATCAGTCAAAATTAAAACAATGTCTTGAAATGCTAATATTTTTTTGGGAATTTTAAAAGTAAAAGTGGCATTATTCTAAATGAAACTTTTATAAAAATGTGCATGCTCGAAATATTTATCTGATGATACCCAAAAAATGTTTGATAATGTGACTTTATGATAGTATTGAATGAGTGCATACATATTTAATGACAATAACATTCTTAGGAACTCAATAATCAACTAACAAAACTGGCAGTGGATGAACAACAACAGAAGAAGCTGTTAGATAAAACAGCAGTCGAACTCAAAATTACTCAGGCAAATATGTTATATTTTTTCATGAAACATTCCAGCACCTTATGAGACAAAATGAAAATTTGATAATTGATCTCTGATTTACAGATGGATCTGGATAAAACTTCAGAGGAATTTAAAGAACGTCATAAAGAACGCCAGAATTTTTTCAACCAATGGCAAACAACGGCACAGCAGATGCAGAAACGTGACATGGAAATTGAATCCTTAATTGAGGTTTGTCAAATTAAAAGCTTTGGCTAGACTCAAAATTAATTTTGTTTGATCTTACACCAACAGTAACGTCCCACCCGTACCAGTGAGTCAAAACATTGAAACCTAGGGACATGCCCCAACCATGTGTTTTTTTTTGGATGCAGGCTGATTTTCTGTCCTTTGAGTCCTTCCTGCACCCTTCCTATGGGGATGCAGATTTCAATAAGTTAATGCACCTCAGTGATATGTATATGGTGTATTTTTTCTAGAAATGTTATGTTTTGTTTAAAGCTTGTTCAAAGTATTCAATTGATTTTCTGATAAAATAATCCGAGGAGATGGTTGTTATTTTATTAATGAATTACATAAATTAGTTAATTTGAATTAGATATTTTTATGTACTCGTAAATTGAATTGGGATGAAAGCAGCATTTTGTGAAAAGCAAGGGTAGTCAAGCAGTCCAACGATTAAATAAATAAAAAACGAAGCCCCGCCATACTTTCCATGTGACCATTGTTCAAGAAAATGAATACCATTCATTTTATTTGCCTTATCAATTCAATGGAAATTAATTTGCTTTTATAACCAGGAAATTTCTCAAATGAAAGAGCAAATAGATAAAACAAAGCAGCAATGTAAAGAGCAGACAGTTTGTCTTGAGAAACGGTCAAAGGAAAACAGAGACACGGAGAGAAATGTTGGTGCTAAGGAACGGTTGCAGTCAAAACTACAACAGCAGCTGACCAAAGCTGATGAAGAGCAAAAAGATATGCAAAGAGAGGTAATGTAATTTTGTTATTGGAGTCATTTGTTAGTCATCCACACATAGATATCTGTACATACAGACTGTATTAACAGATTGTATCTTCTCAAAATGAAATGCAATATTCCAAGAATTTTATAGATGTACAGATTCGATGCTGCATCCAATTAGTTTTGTTGAAATCATATTACAATTATGCTATGCAAGACTTGGACAAATGAAAATGATTAATTCAAATTTTGAAACATAGAGACATTTTACAAATCTTTCGAAATCATTATCTCAATTTTTACACTGGAATGAGAATCTATTCCAAAGAAATTCAACACAATTTTTGTTCAACGTCAAGTTTTGACAATAAGTCAGCATTCATGTAATCTAAAAAGTTCAGTGATTTGGATCATCTCTGTGTTTGAACATTACATATGCTTTTGAATGTGCATATAGGTAGACATCTTAAAACAAAAGATCGTCCATTGCAAAGAAGAGCAACAATCGGTGAAGTGGAAAACAGGGCAGCTTGACATTTTAAAGAAAGAACAAGAAGCCAGGTAATTAGGATTTATTGTCGATTGTGAGATCATGCAAAAGGAGAACGAATGAACACTGCATGGACACTGCATTGCACACTGCTGTTTATCTTTTAGCCAAATGGGTCGAAGAATATAGTGAGTGAACTGAAAATTTAAATAAACCAATTGATGGTACAAAATATGGAATCAATGATTAAGATTGCAGAGGGAAAACGATGAACGAGAAGAACTCGTCTGGCAGGTTCACCACGCCTCAGAGACGGCAATGACGGCCGAGGATATGTTTCGACAGCTGGAGTCATCCGCGGTGCAGGAGCGATTAGCCATCAACCAACTGCAAAAGGAGACCATCAAACTGCAGGAGCTTCATTCGGAAGAGTTGAAACATGTTGATCTTTTGACAAACAAACATAAATTAGTGTCTGCTGAGATTGAGGTATGATGCATGATGATGAAAATGATAATAAGACCAAAAACGTTGCTGAATACTGACTGGCTTTAAAATTTCGCCTCTGTATGACATGATATTGTTTTTATCAATGCAAGAACAAATATAATAAATGGCAGAGCAAAAAATCGAAAACCAGTAAGTTATCAAAAAACAATTGTATACAATTACAATATTTACCCACAAGCAATATATGCCAAACTAATTGCATTTGTGTACAGTGTTGACAAACACTGGAACTGTCACTGGAACTTTCGGATTATGCCACTTTATCTAGCTTTGCTTTGTCTGCTATCTAGCTTTGTGCTTTCATTTAATTCCAATAACATTTGAAGATATTTTGTTAAATTGAATGTCTGAGTAAGGCCTAATGTTCAATGAAACATTTCTTTTTTTCTAGGGGCTGAAAAAAATTAGATTGAAATGTGACGCAACAATGCAGCAGCTAGATTGCGAAGCAAAGGCACAAGAACTGATTCAAGCATCCAAGGTAATGTTTAAAAATAGCTAGATACCAAGCAAACACCTGAGAATGAAGTGCATGGTTCGCATATACTGTTACTGTAATAAGTCTATAAAGAATCTGTTTACAGGAAGAAGAATTTGCGCTTCTAATGGAACAGTACAAGGCGATGAAGGGTAATGAAAGTATACTTGGAAAAGTGAATGAAAACCAGGGAAAGGTCAAACTCCTTACTCAAATGCTGGATGCCAAGAAAGCTGACTGTCAAGTGTTGACACAAGAAACCAAGCAACAACAGGTATGCAATTTCAACAAAGTCCTGAGAAAGCAAAGCTGGCCTCTATCTGGTGACGTACAGTTACTGGTCACAGGGTGCAGTACTGGGCATGTTGAAACTGGGTCTATCGTGACAGTATACAAGCTTAGGTTAGATGAAAATGTTTCTAATGCATGTTTTATTAAAAGAGAAATTATCATGGTTCCCTGATATTTTTGTTGTGTTATGTACATGGGGATGGTACATGGGGATAATGGGGGTACATGGGGATTAATGTGACATATATATATATCCACTACTAACATGCTTTACCAATATTAGGATGAGCTGAGGCTAGCACACAAAGATCTGGAACATTGCATGAAGCAAAAAGTGGAATTCAACGCTCAGCTTGGTGCCATCACCCTCCATAATGACGTTGCCAAGAAAACTTTAAAGGATATTCATGCCAAGAAGCAGGTAAGAAAAACAAAAACAATCTGAATAACAATTCATCAACAATGAAGAACATCATCAATGAATAATTATTATATTACACTAATAACTAATTTTTTACTGAACCATTTGAATGGATTTATCAAACTTGACAGGGGAGGAGGGAAGAGTTATTTTGATTATCAAGAGATATGCGTTGCATAAGACAATGTGCATTACTTACTTCTAGCAACTATTGGTCGATCAAAACATTTTGAAACTGGAAGTAAGACGGCTGCGAGAGATAATTACCAATAAATCGACGAACGTACTATCGTTAGAGAAGCACCGGCTGCATCTTGAAGCGGTAAGAATATGAATTATAAACTGGTTCATACATTTGATTTTGTTATTGGTTTGATACTAATACTATAACTGTCCAAAAATGTAATGAACTTTTTTATTTTTTCCATGAAACTTAATTGTTGTTCTTTTTGCCACTGTACCAGACAATTCAAAAACGTCATGAGGAAACAGATATTGAAGAGCAGACACTGAAAACTGAAATTCGTTTGATTGAAGAGGGAAGACAACGACTAGCCAACGAGCTCAATAACTGCGTTTTACGTACCACTAAATTGAAAAAACGGTTAGTGAAGTAGCCAATTGATTATGTTATGTGTAAATGTTAATTCATTTTCTTCTCTTGGGTTTTAAATTTGTATTCATATAGATCAATTAGCCAGTTGAGCTGCGTTGTGGTTATTTTAAATTCAGAACCTATCCGGCCAAAAATGATAGAAAGAGCTCATTTTACCGGAAATGAGCGAAATTCATTGTCTGGGTTTTGGGAGAGATTGCCTTGTTTTGTTTTTCCAGTGAGGTGTTGAAGGAATAGCTAGTTTTGCATTCGTCAATGTGCGTCGTTGTTATGTTTTTGTTTCCGTGGAGTGCTTTCTCCCTATGAAGCAATAGTGTTTTTTAACCAGTGCAATTCTGCCTCGATTAATTAGCTGAAGTACCGTGAGAATTAGGCCTGGCAATTTTGGTGTTAATCATTCATTTTTGTATTTCATGTCGGCAGTTGCGAAATTATGAGTTTTCCATTGAAATCTTGGAAATGGGACGAAGAGGAAATAGCTCCAGTTCACTTCTTAATGAAAGTAAGTATAAGAATCAATAATTAATGTAAGTGCTATTGAGAATAAAGTGGTGGAAAAAACAACAAAAGAGTTTTTAACAATAAGGCATATGAATCGAGTGATGCAGCGCCTTAGAATAACCACCCACGAAAAATGTCTAAAAGTCCACGGCTTTGTCCCGTGTTTGTACACTTATTCTTGAAAGAGTTTTTGCTCTACAGATCACTTTCTTTCCTTGACACAGGCTTATGTATCATTATTGTAATCCCATAAAAACTTTAAAATAAAATTGAGTTAATGAACATAAAAAGGTTATAAGATTTACATGAAATATTCTTGAATTTGTTAGGCTGCTGAAGACAAAGACACTTTAAAACGAGAACACGCCGAAATGCAGAATAAACTACAATCGGCTGAGAGAGACCTTCAAGCATTTGAAACTAATGCACAGCTTCTAGCAACGAAGACGGCGACAATGCGAATAGCAATAAATTCAACAAACGAAAGCAGTGAGTTATCGATTATCAGTGTGATCGGGAATTCGAAGATTAGAAAATTGACACAAGTGATGTTTTTCAGCTTTTGATGCCATTGTAGGAAAAAATATCGAGTGCGTGTGCAAGGTATGAGCACAAAAGAAACTATTTTTTTAATTAAAATACAATTCCAAGATCATTTAAATTGAATAATATTCAATTTTGGCTCAGCAATTTTAATTAGTTAAAAGGAACGAATGCAATGCGTACAAAATACTGTTTGTTTTTAAAACAATTACATCACCAGCGCTGCCTGTAGTAGCCATCACTCGATTCATATATGCCTTATTGTTAACTACATCACTGTTTGATAATGCTTTTTAATTATGTGAAACTTTTATTTTTTTAAGACGAACTTGCCGAAGAAAAATCTCTTCTGGAAGAGCAACTACAGTCAGTCGCCACGACTCTCGATTCAAGAAAAAAACAACTGCACAGCATGACAGCCAATTTAAAGGTACATATGAAGAGAAATTTTGATGATTTTTCTTTCTTTGACCATATACAGGTACTCTGTAGATCCAATTTTCCATAATTGCTGTAAAAATTTAAATTGTTAGGAAAATATGGCAGTAAAGGTTATATTCACCATGACGTTCTTAGAAAACACCCTCACAATCATGAAATTGAAGCAATTAAGTTAAGATTAATCAAAAAAATATAATTTGCTTAAATCAAGAAACGAAGATTGGTCCTTGACCAACTGACAGAAAAAGAAATGGAGAACCAGATGTCCATGAACAACAAGCAAAACCAACTGGACGCCCTAAATGAAGAGATGCAAGAAATGGACGCGAAATTGGTTCGAGCAAACCGTCAATTGAGCAGTCTCTGCAAACAATTGGATAAATCTCCTTCTTTCGCGTTCAATAAACAGGTAATCCGAATAATTTACATTTCATGTAAAAACAAAAGTGAGGTGGAATAACGGTCATCGTAGCATATTTACCAAATTTAAAGAATGTCGAAGATCGATCTTGTGATCGATGTGTTCTTTAATAATTAAAGAATAGCACATCGATCACAAAATGTAATGGATAAACTAAGTTCGAAATTTGTTGCATGACGAAAACTACCAAGATTTTGTTGTCAATACGTTTATACAATGTTTACGTTTTGGTTGGCACTAGGATGCAAAATTGCGACTCATCAAAGAAAATAACAAAAGAGTTGTTGCCGAATTAAATGATCTGATGACAAGATATCCAGAAATTACAGCAACTGCAATGATCTATTTTGAAAAGGTAAGCATAATCCAACAACGGAAATACGTCGAAAAATCCAGTGTCCCAAATATCTCCATTCAGTCTGTATTATTTTGGGACGTCCGCTAAAATATAATTTTGAAGTTAAACTTTTTAAACGAGGTTTCTCGAGGGAGAGGGTTCAACTTCTCCACCCTAGGCAAATATTTGCGTGAGTATTACAGACTCGCTGTATTTAAATTGATAGATTTCTACTATTACATCTAACCATAGGCAAATCTTCCCTGGCCATCTAAAACGGGCGCATCACGCAGTCAATCTGTGGCTTCTAGCAGCTCACTGGCTTCACTACCGAGCCTAACAAGCTATTCGCGTGGGAGTACCCCATCACTTGGTGGGATACCACAAAGAAGCGACAGGAAAACTCCACCTTCGACAGCTTCCAGTACTGTGTCACTGCCGTCGGTCGTCAATTTGACCTTTGACGATACCCAACCAAAGGTTTATACTAAAAGGCAAGTACTTTCAGGCTACAAGAAAAAACATACCATCTGGCATGAGATGTGCCGATCGATAAACATGATTGACAGATATAAACAGTTGAGTTGAACAAGTAAGCATGCTTTTCAAGCTAACGAATACAATTGAAGATGTAAGACCATTAACTCAATTGGATGTAAGAAATCCAAAGGCCATACATTTAAATTTCTACTTCTACATGAAAAATACGAGCGAGGATGCATTATTATGCGTAGTCTATTTTTTTTGGCATGAGGTTGGTCTTCAGTCCAACTTGACAAAATCGAAATTTTTCATCAAATTTAGGCATAGTTGTGGGCATTGTCGCAATCGACCTTCTTAATAAAGCTGGCAAGCCATTAATCATGTTGTGTTGTATGTGTCATATTGTGTCAATTAAAAGCTGTTGGTGTTTTCTTTTATTTTCAGAAAATCAACTAAAAAACAAATTAAATAAGTTTGTATCAGGAGGAATATGTTCAAGAGGCAAATCACTGCCAAAAGGTTATTCGACAAATATGTAACCCTGAATAAAACTAGCCCAATTTATCAAAAAAGAGGCTTCAAGATTTATTAAATTCATGAAACCCTAATCACAATTAACCTCATTGTTCGCAGTGCCACTGTGTATTCTTAGAGTTACAAAGAACACACAGGAGCTGGTGAACAAGAATACCAAAAACTGGGAGATGACACATTGGGAGCATTGGGTTGCCCACATGCATTGCAGTTTGTAGAGCAAGCACTGTTGTGGAAAACGGCCAAGTCCGGTGACTAGTCTCTCTTTCACCAGCCACCATCACGATAGCCAAAATGATAGTGCTGCAACTGCAGGGTGACAGCATGAGACAAGTAGTGTGTCCATGAGTGGATGGCAACTACCTGCATAGACGTAGCCTGGCTCTCCTCCAGCCAGTAGAGATCGGAGGGGCCATTGATGTGGCCCTGCAGCACTAGGTGCCCTTCGAAGGTGAAGACGAGATATTCATCGCCACTGAAGAGCAAGTCGAGACCGACTGCTGTATATGACATTTGGGACTCATAAAACTATTTTTTTTAAATCTACGTGTTGTGGGGTCATTGAAATCAAACCATAACCGCGGCGACCACAAAAAACCATATAACTTTGAACAATAAGATGTAACGATCATATGAATTGAAATATGGTTTCTTTATTTATTGCAACGACCAAAAAACTACAAGTTTTTAAAATGAGGTTCTAGTAAGAGAGTGCGATGAGCAACATTTCTGATCAAATGTGTAATGAACAGTAGAAAAAGATTTATGAATATAAGAACTACTTGAATACATTGTGCATGTGAATATCAAGAATGTGTGAATGGAATGTTTTTGATTGATTAAAATAGAAGCATACATATCTAAATTGGGAACTTTTTGTCAACAATTATTTTTAAGGCGCATCCCGGTTGTCTCCTATTATGGGCTAACTCATGGGCATACTCCTTTAGCACTTGTGTCCACCAGGTAGCCAGGAGGACCTGTAAATCAGATTTTTAAACAAAAATTTAGGAACGTATGATAAGTGAATAAATTGTTTTAACATAGTAAATATTATAATCTCCAGAAACGCTTAGTAAAAATAAGGTTGGGTTGGGCTCCAGGCAACGCCAAGCAAAAGACGCATTGGATGCGTTGTTTCAAATCCACAAACAATACAGAAATAGTGTATTTCGTCCGGTGCTGTGCTGCACATAAGATTATCAATTAATGGTCGTCTAAAGAAACAGGTTGGGTGTACTCACTGCACAGGGCAGAGTAAGATGAGGATTTTCCGTTCTTGCAGGTGCTGGCTGCAGAATCGCCTTTAACGTAGAGGGGATCTTCCGCGTAGTTCCCGCTATAAAGTGACAAAGCATTAATCAAAGAGAAAGCATTTTTAATTTTCTTATTTGCTCAATATTGCATGTACCTGTAGTGAGAGAATCTAAGACAAAATGAATCATGGCTGTGAATGGTAGTTAGCGAAACACTAATTGCAAACATTTTGTAATAATCAGAGTTTAATTGGCCCAATAAAACTAATTCAATAATATTTCAGTTTCTAAAATAATTATGCCAATAGAGGAAATATGGTTTAGCCTTACGGTGGAGCGTAGTTGCAGGTCAGCATACAAATATCCCTTGCTGGAGATACTTCGTTAGTGTTGACTAATAGAGTTGTGCCACAACCAAAGGCCGATGTTTTCCCCCAAACAATCTAAAATTAAAAAGTTACAAATAATTAATTACAATAGCTATGCTAATAAATAGTTTTATCGTAAATTGCTTGTCTGACAAGTGTTGTTCATGTCATGTGTATTTCATGTCATAATTATTTTATAGCTTACCTGTGATACGTGACCCCGCTTCGAGCCAAAGGTGTAACTGTCAACGTTGTCGGAAGTAAGATCAGCTTTTTCATCGGTGTACATTTGATAAATCGCCTGTCTGTAGTCTACGGGGCTAGGGGTTGTTTCAGCCATTCCGAGATTTTGGCCCATCATTACATTTTCTCCTCCAACCACTGAAACAAAATATAGTCTCTTTGTTTAGAGGAATTAACTCTTGTGCATAAATTACACTGATTACAGTTGGTCACACTGCTTTTCACTTTGCACTACCAATGAAATATTTTAAGGTGCAACAAAATATAATGTGGCTATTTTATTTATATATTTAAAACTTGTTTAGAGAAAATGACGAAATTCATTTAAGAAAATCAATTCATGTATCCAGCTCAAATAAGGCTATTTGAGAAGTTTTATATATTAGGAGATCGTTTAACAAGTTTATCCAAAAATTCCCATGTACTATGGGTTTAGTATACAATTCCTAATAGTTTTCTCATATCAATTCAGTAGCATTCCTATACCTATGACGCGTGAACTGGATTCGTCGTGATCGAATTTTCCCTTATCAGCGTGTTCTTGGGCCTTCTTTGCTACATCGTCATTCCAAACCTGAAAATATATTTCGTGATGGAATTAAATCGACAACACCACAAAAAATGACTAGAGTATGTACAACAACAGAACAAGCTGTAAGCAACAGAAGTAACTCATCTCTAGTTTAGCATTAATGTTAGTGCTCATGGTGTATGCAAAAAGTATGGAGATTGTTGAAGGATTTACAAAACTTGGTTACCAATTCGTTCATGCAAGCTGCTTTCGGAAATCCACTTTCTTCCCCATTTGCATAATTTTGACGAATTTCGTTGTGTACTTTGACGAGGTCATCCTTCATTGCTTGAGTGAGTACACACTAAATTTAAATTTAAAGTAACAGAACAAAGGATTAAACAATTATAAAATCTGTGGAAATGGTAAATCATTTTGCTAAATTTGATTAAATGTACTCACAACGCTCGGATCAGTTGCAAATGTCCCTGAAGCCAAAAATGCTACAAGTGCTATCTGGAGCCACATCATTGTCATTGTCAAAATCAATATGTCAACCTATTGGAAAATAAAAATGCGAATTTCAAAACAATATGTTTATTCGACTCGTCTTAGCCACTAGTTTAAATATAAACATGTATTGTTTTGAGTTTTGAAACGAATAAATTTTCGTAAAGCGCGTTCAACTAAAAATGTGGGGAAAGAACCTTAAGAGCATATTGGTATGTGTAAATTAAAATATGAACTAACTAGAATTGTGCAGTTGATTATTTAGGAATGAATAAATTTATGAATATTTCCCGTAAATATCTTTTCAAAACAGGACTTATAATTTTCTTGTGCTATTTAAGCGAAATAAGGCATTAAATTGTTAACTGTGAATGTCAATAAAACAAAACTTACCTTTGCTAAATGAGTTGGTGTTCACAATTGCTGGAATGTCTGATTCCCAAGTGAATTATGGAGTTCCAGTCGTTCAGTACTCCTTTTTATACCTAAATTTAGTCCCAAAATGAATCAAATATTTGCTTGCGTGACTTGTTCTCTATGCGATGACCTTTTTATTTTGAATGCAAGTGACATGATTGATGACGATTGCGAATTCGTTTGCAAAAATGATTCGAATTGTCAGATTAAGACATGACCTAATAAGACATGACCTCAAATCATCATGGTCATATAACTAAACGTAAATTTATTTTTGTTATGCGAAATTCTATGCAAAGAAAATGCAAGGATCCTTAGTAGTACAACCTCCCATTGCCAGGAAAGCGGCGCATCTAGCTATTGATAACCGCTAGACGTATCCCTGCCATAGCTTTGGCTTGGAGGTGCGTCTCGATTTGTTAACGCACTCCTAGGGTGCACTAGCTAGCGAGGCCTGTACCCCTATAGCTGGATCACAGTAAGGACTCGCATTGCGTGTGCAGCACAGGGGTGCTATTACAAATTGAAACGCATCTCCAAGCCAAATCTATAACAGGAGCGGCTTCAATAGCTAGACGCGCTTTCTGGGCTATGGGGGGTTGTACTACTATCCATGCATAAAATGTTAATATGATTTATAAAAAAATTATAAATCACGGCGTTTCATGACCTGAGAGTATATTGCACTACGTAAACTGAAAATTTATGTAGCTACGTTACGCCGTTTGTGTAACTAATTTATCGTAAACAAATGATGACACATCCATGTCGGACTCGAACTGACATTCATTTATTTGTGTTGCAGGACCGCCACGTAATTCCCGTGTTGACTATATGCTCTAATATGACATAATTAAATGTATCGTGGCTAATGGGTGTCAGTGATGTTATGCCAACTGG
This sequence comes from Mycogona germanica, assembly GCA_034698785.1. Lineage (NCBI taxonomy): Eukaryota > Metazoa > Arthropoda > Diplopoda > Chordeumatida > Chordeumatidae > Mycogona > Mycogona germanica. Next base: position 2,220 of record JAQGBY010005404.1, on the reverse strand, counting down.
GATATTTGGACGAGAGCTGATCGGTCGGATGATCGATGTGATTGTCATCCTGTAATCAGGGACTCTGTCTCGTACACATCCACGCCTATATTGAATTTACGAATCTCTGCAAAGTAACTTTGAAAGTCAATTGCATGCGAGGTCATCCAATGACAAATACAACTAATGGAACAAGTGAATTTCGTTATTTATTCATTTGCGTTAATTTTAATGAATGCTCAAAATGCAGAAGTATTTTTTATACAAGCAAGACTCATGTGAGAGGAGGCTATACTTTACGCACTCAAAATTGCAATCAGGCACATTTAAAATAAAATACGGCTTTATTTTAATTTCATTATTGAATTCGTTGTTTATAATTTTTTAAATGGTGTGTTTCGTGTCCAGGTGCATTTGTGTATACGTGTATACAAAGTAGTGAAACTGATTTTGTTGCACCAATACAAGGTACACCATGAAGTGGATACCGCTGGAAACATTAAGCGACAGGTCTCATCGTGTAGTTTGGTCATTTTCATTTCTACTGTATATGAAAAGCAGATTTTGAGATTTCAGGTCTCGAATCAAAAAAGGTTATGTCATGGATTTGAAGAGTGAACAATGACATATAATTAAGTTTTGTTTTAAGGCCGGTAAAAGTGCTACTGAAACATTTGGGCCACGGTAGATGGGAATGTGATAAATTTGTTAGATGTGAATCGTCATCGTCTTAGCTGTAGCGTCAGTTCCCACGGTTTTCTTGTTTCATTTTTTTCAATTTTTCATTAATATATTACAGAGGGTTGTTTCATGTTTGTTGACCGATCTTTAAAATGCTTCATAAATGTAGCACATCTTAGGATTGATTTAATTTTTTGCACATAACTTTAGGCGTCTGAATTATTTTTTCATCAACATTCAAAATCAAAATAGCGCCAAAATTAGATCGTTGGTTCGAGGGTCGAAGAAAGAATTGGCTATTCCGCGATAATTAGAAGGTGTAAAGAAAAAGAAACGACTGTTGAATATATGCCCCTCACATAGTGTCTAAGCACCGAGGGATACAAAAACTTTTGTTGTAATATACACTTCAGTGAATTAAAAAAAACACTTTACAGCTGTTTTTTAGTAAAACAAGACGTGTTCTCTTCCCTCTTGCATTGAAGTTTCTTTGTTTTGCCATGCTCTGGATTATATTTGTGCTCATGCTTGAGCGAGAAATTGGCCATCAAAAACCATACAATTTTGAGCAATAAGATGTTACGATCATATGAATTAAAATATGGTTTCTTTATTTATTGCAACGACCAAAAATACAAGTTTTTAAAATGAGGTTCTAGTAAGAGAGTGCGATGAGCAACATTTCTGATCAAATGTGTAATGAACAGTAGAAAAAGATTTATGAATATAAGAACTACTTGAATACATTGTGCATGTGAATATCAAGAATGTGTGAATGGAATGTTTTTGATTGATTAATATAGCATACACTTCTAAATTGGGAACTTTTTGTCAACAATTATTTTTAAGGCACATCCCGGTTGTCTCCTATTATGTTCGAACTCATGGGCATACTCCTTTAGCACTTGTGTCCACCAGGTAGCCGGGAGGACCTGTAAATCAGATTTAGAACGAAAATGTAGTGAAAGAGTAGTACATTGTTTTAACAAAGTAGATATTATAATTCTCCAGAAACTTATAGTAAAACAAAAAGTTGGGTTGTGCTCCAGGCAACGCCAAACAAAATACGTATTGGATGCGGAGTTTCAAATTCAGAAATAGTCTATACATTCGTATTTCGTCCGGTGCTGTGCTGCACATAAATTTATCAATTAACGGTCGTCTTAAGAAACAGGTTGGGTGTACTCACTGCACAGGGCAGAGTAAGATGAGGATTTTCCGTTCTTGCAGGTGCTGGCTGCAGAATCGCCTTTAACGTAGAGGGGATCTTCCGCGTAGTTCCCGCTATAAAGTGACAAAGCATTAATCAAAGAGAAAGCATTTTTAATTTTCTTATTTGCTCAATATTGCATGTACCTGTAGTGAGAGAATCTAAGACAAAATGAATCATGGCTGTGAATTGTAGTTAGCGAAACACTTGTTGCAAACGTTTTGTAATAATCAGAGTTAGGTGGTCCAATAAAACTAATTCAATAATATTTCCGTTTCTAAAATAATTATGCCAATAAAAGAAATGTGGTGTAAGCTTACGGTGGGGCGTAGTTGCAGGTCAACATGCAA
>JAQGBY010005403.1:0-14705 GCA_034698785.1 Mycogona germanica | reverse complement strand
TGTCTTAAACGACATTTCATCGTAAATTAAGACCACACATGTGTCATTTTTAAGATATCATTTTTAAGTGTGTAGGTGGCACTTTTTCAAAGAGCATAACTACATGTACAGAGTACTAAGATGCTGATGAAATCCTTTATATTAATTTAAAAGATTTGTTTAGCCACATCATATCTTCAAACAGGCTGCATACGGCAGAAAGAAAAACAAGGTACACGTATTTGATGTCCGCCATTTGCAAGGATACCAATGTTTTCTTGAATCAAATAAGTAAAGAGCGTAGAAAGGTCTGAAAACATTTTGAGTCAAACGCTTTCAAAACTTTCAATTTCCTAAATTCCAAGTACTCGCGATCTTAGCATGTGTAGGCCGCAGCCTCATTCCCTTGGGTGCGCCGCAGTAAACATTGGAATTCGCCATAGAATTTCAGTTCCGCCTCGGAATTTCCCGGATCGACGGCGCATTTCCAATTGGGTATAAGAAATCCCTCCAACTAAGTGAAGCAGCATGATTACAGTGGCGCAATTACTCGCTCGGTCGAGTAAATCTGACTTAGGGATCATTACGTGTGGAGAGCCTCGTGAGAACAGCCACGTCCAATCTCAGTAAATCAATTGCATCTTGACAATCAAGCTACCCTTAACCGCGTCAAATAAACTTCAATTATCTGAAGCGCTTCGATTATGGACGTATCATATGATTGAAGAACTCTCGATTTTATTTTAAAATCCTTGGATCAACATTCCAGAAAAAAGTCATTGTTCTTCGATTAAACCGCATGACCGATAACAACCTAAACGGGCTAAATGAAAGCTTAAAAATTATCAAGCTTTACATAAAATTATTTTGATAATAAAAGTGGAAATGTTTTGTAAGAAATGTAAAATGTATTCTGTTATAAAAAGATTAAAGGATAATTAATTTGGCGTTAAGCAAAACTCTCTCACTTTTTAAATTATGCATACAAAATGTAGTAGATATATTAATTACAACAGGGCAAGCACCGTCCAGTTTAATAAGAAAATTTAAAATAATTTGAAAATAAGAATGTATAACTTTGTTGCATAACTTTGTGGCACAACTTTATTGTTGTAATTAGTAAATCTGGAACAGAGTCTTCTCATTTGTTTTAATTATTGTACGAGTCGTTTGGCATTTCGCATCTAAAAATATAACAACAAGATGTTACAACTCACTTTGGTTTTGGTACAGGCATTTAAAGGTGTCCCGTAAAAGTGGAAACGTGTCGTCCGATTTTATAGGTAAAGAATTTACGACGTTTGTCCCGCAGCAGCCACAGTTCCCTCAACTCAGACCACACGCCTAAACCCACACATCATCCGCACCCAACCTAACCTCCAAATGCCAGCAGAAAATTAATTAAATGTTGCTTAGACGATGTAATTGTGCTTTAGTTGTGCGGTGCTCCTATGCCTTATGCCTATGCCTTATGGTCAGTCGATTTTGTAAAAAAAAATATTTCGCTATAAGGTTGGAACGTCGAATTTAGTGCCACATTCTGCGGCTGCGCCTGGCTTGTTTGTGGTGAGTTGGTTTCCCCAATTTCCTTCGCTATCGATTGCTCTCTCAACCAGCAGACCAATAATGGGTATAATAGAAGAACGGAGATGGGTTTTTCCAGTATAGCGGCATCAAAGCCGGGTATTAGAGTCCGATCACGCTGCTTTCTGCGTCATCTGGCGGTGAAAACTGTTAACCTCGTAGCAAAATTATTAAGCGAAAAAATACGTTGATCAACCACAAAAAATTGTTAATTTAAAATTAATAAACAACAATATTGAAATGCTCGACCCCAAAGATATATAAGATCTAGAACATATTTTGGGATCCATTGACTTGGTTGTTAATTTGGCAATTGTCATTACCTCGTCAAGTGAAAGGATTCTGCACTCTAATCGTCACTCGGCATTGAGATCTTAGGCTTTTGTACGATCCTGATGTAAGAGCTCTAGAAAGTAGAAGACGAAGGGGGGGGGAAGGGGGGTTGAAGTATTAAAAGTATAATCCCGTAGTAAAATTTAATCTCGCCTATTCATTGCAAAATGTATGTGAGGGGTTGTTCGAGATGTCTAGGCAGGATACCCTGGGGAGATAAAAAGGAAAATGTGTCGTCTTCCTTCGATTTTAGGTAATATTGGTAAAGTTGTCGACCCAACTTTGTAATCTTTTTTCGCTTTTGATGCGGTACATGTGTAACTGTGAAGAGTGATCAATGGAATGACCTTTGTCGGACATGAAATGGCTCAGCCATCAAGAAGAATGAAATGATGGTGAAAGACCCCTTTTCAAAGGCAATAAGCTGATGTGAGAATTGAAGCAATCTGGTCCAATCTGATCCTCTAGAAAATCGAATTAGTTTTCGCTTAACTATTTCTGTGTATCCTATATTCTAATAACCATGGGGAAATGCCAACTATTTATTACTTGGACAAAATTAATTAATAGGCAATAAAAATCATAGAAATTAATTTCGATCGAATAATTCCGGAGAGACAATATAGAAATTTTAATTTTTTTCGTCCTCAGAATATATTTTGTTTTCATGAAATAATGAAAACCATTTAAAAGAGAGAGAGCTATTATTTTGTTTCAACATGCTGTAAAATGTCTGTTGATGTTTATTTGATTGCAGCGCCCATTTTTTAAAGTTATTATTTACCGTGATCATCTTAATATCTCCACAATGAATTATTGAAAATATGAATTAAATATTAACACCTCAGTGTCACCTTGTCTGTAGCAGACACACACATCGCCAGCCAATGTTTCCATAAATATCGAATAATTCGTCGAAATTCACAATCATCTGCATATAGGAACGCCTCGTTAAGGCGACACAGTAGAGAAAGCATTCAAGCGAGCAGAAATAAAAACGTCGTACTGTTATTTTTTTAATTTCCCATGGTCTTCCCTATCTGAAACTGTAAGTTGGAATCGTCCACCATGGCGACAAAGAATGCAAATCAATTTGTCGAGAGGAACAATAATGAATTTAACCCAGCTCTCAGACAACGTTCCAAACTCTAGCAATCTCTTTGCGGCGTTTCATGGACGTGAGAAGTTGAGATCATCATTGTAAAATCACGTAGACAGCGTTAGACGAAGGAAAAAAGAGTCAGCAATTTGGGAGCATCAAAAGACACACCGTGCATTAAATTTGATGAATTGAAGAGACTTACCACCTTGAAGGTTAATTTCTATTTCTTTTTCAAATAGAGATTCGCAAAGGTTTGCTAATGAGAATCGCGAATAAACTGTGTTACAGCATTATTTATTGCCCAAAAAAACGTTATCAGTATTAGCAGCTAGTTGCTCCGTAAATGACGGTTGTCATCAGAAATCTAATTACAGAACAGTTCTATTGGTGGTTCGGGAAATAATTTCGTCAAAATTGGCACGGATCTGACATTCTTTTTTATTTTAACCAATCCGAAATGGTAGCTACTTAGTCTAGGCTTTTCACTTCGTTGTATAAAAAACGTATTCATTAAGTTTGATGTGGGTTTTCTTAGAAGCACACGTATTCTATCGTCGCACGGACACTTTTAAATGCCTTAATCCCTGCACGTCTTGCATACGTGCAATGCGGGATAACCATGTCACGGGCGGAGCTTTTGCGATAGATACGTGATGCTGGTTATGTACGCTTGACACGTTTGCGAGTGTATTGAGCAAGAAATACATACTGCGACTCGCTTCTTGCACTTTTAAAGAATTCTAAAGGAGGCCACAAGTCATTGGCTCTTCGAAAACAAGCAAAAAGAGACGTTTCAAAACGCAGAAAAACTGCAATTTTATCCTTCTATCAACCGCGAGTGGAATAGGGTGGACATCTGGTCACACACTCAAGGACATGCGCAGTCAGACGGACACAAAGTCTAAGATGCTGAAGGAGTCGAACACGAATCGATATTCGACGAACATCTAGGTTCGGGTCTCCGTCAAGTCATATTTTGTTTTGTGGTTTGGATTCGATTTCCAATCCGGGTGGAAATTGCTTGATCAATAAATAACGTTTACTCCGATCAGTTAGGAAGTTCGGGTGATGGGTTGAATAGATTTTTTTGTTTCCAATCAACTGTAGTCAACCGCATTACAGGCATTACGTCCCCCTTAAGCTGCTTAGGCACTGTGCGAGAGGGAACGACTAGTACCCAGGGATCGAAATTTTCGAAAGCCCGCACCGGGAATCGAACCCGGGACCGCCAAAACCACAGTCAGTCGCTAAACCAACTGGGCTACGACGAGTCGTACAAGTTCAGAAATATTTTCCTATTTCCGATAAAGACCAGCAAAAAAACCGAAAGAGAGTAAGTCTCTGGGTTGTCCGCCAAGATTTACAAGATTTCTTACCATCAATATCGTATCAAATAAATAGGTGTTGTATATCATCAGGAAGCGCCATACAATTTATACAATTCAATTACCTTTTTGTTTGGATTAACGGCTCAGATTGAGTGGAATTAAATGCCCATCGCGCCACAGATAAGCCGTTGAATCAACGCAATTGTTGCAGCTGTCGCTTATCGAGTGACTCGAGCCATCATCGCTGCGACAGACGCAAGTCGCCATTTCTAGGTACACACGCTACACGCAACAGTGACTCTGCGGGCGCAAATATATACACTAAATTCTGAATGGTCATTTTGTTTCGTGAATATGGTGTGGTCAACTATTGATATAACGCTATCCACTGCGCCAGAGGCAACAACAGAGTCGTTGCGCCTCACCACTTCTGTTATCGATTGTCATTGCTTGAATTAGTTTATTTGTGTCCCCCGCTCTTCCTAGGCGACGCTGACAACACTATTCCGTAATGAATAGATTAATTTATCCCAAAGAACTGAAAATAGCCTAGAAGTAGCTACCAAAACAAATCAAATAGGCGTATGTAGAACAATACATGTACGGATGTAAGGAGAATATTAAGTGTCTACTATAATCTTAGAGCTAGGTAACAATACCTTTAAGAAAGTAAATCTAATTTAACAACACATTGTTTCCATTGTCCATTTACAGGAGGAAATCTAATTAATTCAATCAGGAACTGACTGTTCCTAAAAAGCAATGCCACACTTTGATATTTTTTGTGCAGTGCGATTTTAATGTACGAGTATACGCTTCACCTAACCACGGAAGTAATTCTCCATCAATCAAATGGTTTTTGTCGTATTGCTTAAAGGTGATGATTTCCGACTCTTCGAAGCTGATTTCCTTTTCGACTTCTGCCAACCCTCGCGTTTTTCTCCCACTAGGTTTAATTTTAGCTACAGGCGAACATCAATTGAACATTATCAAGCATATATGCTTCAGCCGCGCAAGAGATGTGTCTGTGCGCGGATCACAGACCCCAGAAGTGAAGGAAAGTGATTATGACTTCGAATTTTAATTAAGTCCATTATTCACGCTTCAAGTGCTTGGAATTTATTGCATCTAGTTTCAGCAAGGCAAGCGTTAGGAATTTCGACAAAACAGTTACGCTCTGGATTGAGAAACGTCCTTGTTCCCACTCAAGTAATGCAAAACGATAATAACTCACTGGTCGAGAATTGCTTCAGATATATTGTTAACACTGCCGCGTTCTTGCATAGACAAAATAGTCACGTGAGAGTGCAGTAAAATGAAGACGAATAAATAATGCCATATTCAATATAACCGTATAATTATTTTGTTCGTTTTTCAATGACCAATGTTTAAATTTAAATTAATTACGATTCGTTTCCACTGTAGACTTCAGTTTTCTAGATACCACTGCTTTGTATACCCAAGTAATAACCCATATTAAATCGTTTCTATCTTCACTATAAACTCTACCAGCAGCTCTAACAAAACCTTGTGAGTGTGGGGTCGTGGTTATACAGTCACTTTTCTTTAGCTAATATCGATCACTCAAATAATGGAAGCCAAGCAATGCGGAAAAACTGTTGACATACACACAATTATGCGAAAAGCTGACATATATTTTTGATGGCGCCGCGTTAAGGATGTGTTCAGCATTGTAAATAAAACAAATTAGTTGCAAGCACAAGTTGCCGAATTACTATAGTTATAATTTTATAATACAAATTTAATTTCCTGATTCATCGAATCCTTTTTTGTAAATGAAAAAGATAAATGATAAAAGGCTAGCATTGAAAGAATTGTAGGCGAACAAATCTAATGTGTAATAATAATCGTAAATTGAATGCCCCCGATATCGAAAGCTAAATCAATTGGCCACACAAGATGTCAGTGGCAAATCGTTACACGGAACTGATGGCGCCGAATTACTATAGTTATAATTTTATAATACAAATTTAATTTCCTGATTCATCGAATCCTTTTTTGTAAATGAAAAAGATAAATGATAAAAGGCTAGCATTGAAAGAATTGTAGGCGAACAAATCTAATGTGTAATAATAATCGTAAATTGAATGCCCCCGATATCGAAAGCTAAATCAATTGGCCACACAAGATGTCAGTGGCAAATCGTTACACGGAACTGATGGCGCAACAAGAAGCACCGCTGTACTGACGTCATGGTGATGCCATTCCAGGTTTTAATTTAATTTCAATAACAAATCTATATCTATAAATGCGAATGTATGTGTGTTTGTTGGTTTGTGTGCATGTCCTTCATGCATTCCTAAACCATTCATCCGATCACTAGGAAATTTTGGGAATTTGTTCACTACATTCCAGAGAAGGTTTATGCCAAATTGTTCTCTCCTACGATCATCATATCGCTATCAGATCGCTATCGATCATCTGATCACATCAACTGCGATCCCCAAACCTGGACTTCCCTTCAAGGCTTCTAGGTGTGCTCCCCCACTCACTCAGAGAAACCTTCAACCTTCTTCTCTCTTTTGTTCTTCTCACTGACGTCAGTTCAGAACCCCCTCCCCTCACAGTTTTAATTTAACACCACCAGAGCACATTCGCGTGTGTCGCGGGAAAGCACGGGAAAGCGGGATGCAAATGAATGCATCCTATCGAATCGCAGCAATGCGTGACGGGTCAGCTAGTTTTTAAATATATGCAGAATGACGCTAAGAAGCTCCAAAGTCCTGAAATAGTGATAATCTCTGGATAACAACTTAGAGTGCTAATCGACCCGAACCTGAATAAATCCACGTTCCTGTCACACGCATTTGTTCATTCGAAACCAGCAATGCACATTTTGTTTGCGTTCAGCATTAATGACCCACGAGCAAATCTGCACAACTATAGATCTTTGTCTTATTCAACAAAGATGTGACCACCTTGCTATCACGTATGTACGCTACATATAAGGCATCAGTAATGGTGTGGTGCAACAGAATGGGTATCTGTTGACCCATTCATGTGACACACACGAAGCTCTCTCCCTCGAACCCCATCCTGATTGCGACCGAACGCAGCTGTGATCGAAGCTAGGACATGGGCGCGCTGGTGGAGGAGGGGGACGTTGGTGGATTTGCACGGGACGCCGAGACGACATAGAGCCATATGCAATAGATATATTTTAGGAAACGGTCAGCTCCGGTGGGGCCCGCGCTGCCAGAAACACCCGCCGATGCTGAATGGGATATACAATACGCATTAGCTGCTTTGATCAGAGGACAAAAGCAAGGACGTCAGGAGACAAGATAGCAACCTAATACTCGAATTGCGCCAAATTGCGTCCGTCTGGGGGAAAAAGAGAAATTAGCTGCGGGCGTAGCTCCTGCCTTCCACACACGACGACCGCCTCCTTAGACCTCAGTGAACCCCAAAAATGTGAGACATTGTTTTTTTTAAAAAGAATAATCGAAATAAGGACCAAACTCTGTAGAAAGAAATGTCTCCACTTAAAGACGATTCAACCACTAAAGTCGTATCAACACGATTCGATTGAATCAGGATATATAGAGTGGTGCGTACCCCTTGAAATACTCTAGAATCTTGAAAACAAACTAGTGAACCTTTCATCCATTTTATCCAGTTTTGATCCATTTATCGCAATGCTATTTGTTTTGGTAAAACACACGAGTGAGTACCCCCTGGTGTTGGTTAGTCTCAAACAAAATGAAATTTGAATGAATTAAAATGGGAAATGTTCTTAATGTAAATTGGTATTTTGCGGCATTGCTCGACCAGAGATGAGAGCAACATAATTTTACAAATTTCATATTAAAGCTGTAGAGCGTAATTTCTTGGAAATAAACAATAGGATGTTAAATATTATACTAGCAATACTTTTGTAGAAATGGGTGATGTGTATGTAACGGATCTGGGTGGGGTTCAATTCCTAATTTGATTGTCCGATCACTAACGACGTCACCGATAAAACAATTGTCTATCTTCGATCCATGATATCTCTGCAATGAACCAACTGATTCGCTGGATCACCACCAGAGTTCACCAAATTCGGGGATATCACGCACACACAGGACAGATTATCTATTATTTGCGATCCTTCCAGATTATTTACTGGGAAACCTACACAGAATATCAAAATTCATTTTTTCATTCGTCATTGTTTGCAGAAATATACAGTCATATACGAGTACATGTACTGAGTATATGAAATAGATAGAACAGATAGAGATTTCAGAAGATGTGTACAAAGTGTATTTGTTAGCCATATTCTGAGAACAGGTTGATTGAAAAGCCAGACATCATTACTTAGACTACAGCTAACCTACTTCGGGCCAATGTAAATATAGCATAATATGAGCTTGTTCCGATCACAATGATAATAGTAACATGTCGACTAAACCTAATCGAAATGCATGCAAATGGTTTCGGGATGCAACGGATACAGAAAACAAACTAAGTGCTATTGGACTGAACGTTAACCTGAAGATGCAGAGGAGAAGAAGAAAAAAACCCGAAAAAGCGAATCGAGCCGCTGTCGTGGCTACAATTTCTCAGTGAACAGATATAAAGGAATATATATATGTTCGTCTTAGGAGCCAGCCGCCTTTACAACAATGGCGAAAACCGCGGGGAACTACGCCGGTGCATAGAGAGAGAGCGAATCACACGAATCCAACAACGAAAAATGCACTCACACAAATGGCTTTCCTTCCATCACCTTTTTCTCTTTTCTATTCTTTTCTTTTTCCGTCTCCATTATATTTACGCCGAACACAATCTTTCGTACTACATGAGACGCCCAATGTGCCTCTTGACCCGTCCGATGCCGCAGAAAGTTTTTTTTAGCAGAAGTGCTGCTGATTGATCGGAAATGACGGCATTACAATTGATAAAATAGAAGATCTAGTAAAGGAGTAAAGGTCATCATCATTAATGGAAATATTGTGTTTTTTGCACATGGCCATAGATAGAAAATAATGTTTTGGCGAAGTTTCTGTTCGATTGTCTATTCTGCATTAAGATGATCCATTATTGTCAACTGAAATTATTTTTAACTTGACTTAGTTTTAACGTAGTTGAAAGAATTATTCAAAAACAAAATGATTCCGTTGCAATGCCTATGCAAGAATTCAATATGAGGTCATAAAATATGTTAATAAAATAAAATATAATACAATATTCATAAAAAATTCATAATAAATTCATAATGAAATAGGGGTTGTCTCCGGGACAGCACCGGACGAAAAAAAGACGACCAGAGTTGGCGAGAAACTCTCAAACAAAATAATAGAAAACACTCTATTATTCGATAAGGATAACTAACTTTTCGTCCGGTGCTGTCCCGGACACAACCCCTATTTCATTACTAATTTATTGTGAATTTATTATGAATATTTTATTTTATTATATTTCATTGCTTTTCGTCCGGTGCTGTCCCGGAGACAACCCCTGTTTCATTACTAATTTATTGTGAATTTATTATGAATATTTTATTTTATTATATTTCAAGTACGACTTTGCCTCTTCTTTGCTTATAAAATATGTTGTTTAAAAATCACTCTATCTATCTATAATAAAAATAAATACCTCATTGTTTAAGATAGATTATTTTTTAACTTGAATTGGGCAACTCGTTTATTGGCTATAGGGAAATCTTTAAAATATTTATTAGGAAGCTGTGTGAACTTCTTACTACTTTTAATTCCTGTACACACACATAAAAAGCAGTCTGGTTTCCGATTATGCATGGCTAACATAGAAAACCAAAAATGCTTCTTACGTCCGTGTTTTGGTATCTACTGTACGTATATACACTCATGTCTATCAGCAGATTGACCAGTTTACCAATCTACTGACTCTCGCATATGATTTTCCAATCCCCATTCGAAGTGGGCACTTCAAGTGATTGAATCGGGGTTCTTTTTACAATACTGAATAGAAATACAAACGGCGATCGAAATCCAAAAAGGTAGCTTATTTCTGTCAATTATACACAAGAGGTAGGCTTAGGAGATCTGGATGCACCAGGGATAGAACATTTTTATTAATGTTGGAACATATTTGCTTGTAGGACTGGTAAAATATTCAAAAATATTCGCAAAGGCAGCCTAGGCTCGTGTTCGGTTGACTCAATGTTTGCAGCGCCGTCGCCATGACGCGATTACAGTAGATACAAGTGAACAGCGAAATTAAAATGTTCGACAATCATCAATCCATCGACTAACTGTCCATCGACGTCGCTACATCATGGTAAATTCTCCATAACAGCGTGAGAACTAGAAATTATTTCAGAAATGTTCAGTTCTGCCTTTGGTGTGACGTCGCCAAGTTCTGACGTTGCAAACTTGTATGCATGCACTGTAAATGAAGACGCTTTAAATCGTTTGTCGTTGGTGATAAACTACGAATGGTTCCACCAATGTTATTTAGAAATAAGGTAATTGAGAAGACTGAAACGATTGCTCCTTTTATTCCAATTCCTTCAGCTGATGTACGAACATTTCTCACTACAGGGTGGCCTAAAATAATCGTATCGTTAGAAATTTGATCATACAATTGCAAATCTTTAATTTATTCCATTACAATTTGTCACACAAGGTAGTCTTTACTTTCTTTATGAATTGCCCTCGCGCAGGTGCAACTCCGTGACGTCATCATTCGAATTCTTAAGGTACAAAGTGACGCTCGCTATAGAAGAGCGAAACGCGATTTGGTTTTTAAGTAAAACGAAAAATGTCAGTCTTAAAATAATTTCCGGATAAAAACTGTACGCTAGGTGGCTTGAAGGTGGTTCTGCGCAAAATTGATGAATGTAAATGTCCAGATCGCCGCACAATTATATATTACACTTCAGTTACACTTTTTTAGTGCCTAAGCACCATGAGGGGGCGTAACGCCTGTAGTGCGGTTGACTACAGTTAATGGTAACAAGAAAAAACTTAATGTATTCTTATTTTCGTTAGAAAAACGTATTTGAATGTGCTTTATGGGGTCGCAAGAAAAATAAAAGAACTAATTAGCATAGTGCAGAATTTCGAATCTGGCGAAATCTAAATTAAAGATATTTGGTCCATATCACGAACGAATGTGTCAGATACATAATAAAGCTAGTTAATTGTTGTCTGTGTCAGATTTTGCTAGTCCTTAAGAACTACGCGAAAAATCAGCGTTGACTTTCATAATACATGTACCAGTACGCATTAACCAAAAATACTTAATCGTACAACGAGACTCTAAGTACAATTTTGACGGGGTTACCTGGAAATCTTCGACATTCCAACGTGAATCTCGAGGCACTTTAACGCGGAATTATCGCCGTTTTTGTGCCGCCATTTTTGAGATGCAATCGAAATGGTTCAGAATATGCATCCTGGTCACCGCCGCTTTCAACCTATCCATTGAAAACAATTTTTATACCGCCCATAAAATTTACATGAAGTCAGTCTTATGTACTGGGCACGCCATTTCATCGAGACATCAGGCACCGAGCTACTACTACTGCATTCGTAGAATCCGTTAATTCGTCCCCAGACAATTTGACTGCAAGATTGAGCGATAATACCGCCATTGTTACGCAATGATCGCGATATCACAGACGATAGGGAAAATATAAAAAAGAAAAGAAATGCGCGTCGCGTACGTGCTGTCTGGGCTCACAGGCTTACTGCACGCAGAACATAAGAGAAATATACAAGATCTTCCGGCTGATTGGTTTATGTCCTCAAGATGCCATTCTATTTCACAAATACTGTTGAGCGCTACGCACTCTGAGCGTGTCTGGTGCTTTAGGGCTTAGATAAAAAGTATTGAAAACAACAACCCATTGTGGAATTAGTTGCTTGACTTTAGGCATTTACCTCACACCTATGTACTGCAAATATTTTTTTTGCAGATCAAAAACTTTGAATTTCAATATGTGCGAAAGCGGAAAATCTGCATTTGAAAGTGGTTGAGGAATTAATGAATGTCTTAGGAAGTTTCATATGTTTTTGCTGATGTCGCTGTCTCTTACAATAATGCGATCCCAAATTATAAAAAGTGTGACCTCTTCACGCCAACAAAAATGAAAATATGCAAATGCAATAATTATCAGCTCGCGGTTCTAGTATACAATGCAAAGCTGACATGAAAAACATATATTACGTTACAGAAATAAAAAGCTGAGCTCCTGAAATGAGTTCAGACTTAGGACTATGCTAGCAAAGCATACACGTATAGATGTAGACTACATTTATTTCCAAAATATCATTGTGCTTGTCGAACCTTTTACATATTCAAATACGTATGGTGTTCTTTATACATGCTAAATTGACAATAACACGTTTGCACAAAGTTGCTGTCTCGATCTATTCTCTTTCTCGTGTCTCTAACTTACAATGGGTTTTTTTCTCCTTACAGGAGCATCCAATTTCAAAGTATCTACCGAGAAAGGAAAACAAACAAGATCTTAACAACACCTATTAAGAGGATAAAGCTCATCATGAGATTAAACTCTTCCTCTCATCTGGAAATAACCATCTCCAAGTTAATTATTTTTGAGCAGGAATAAAATATTTATGCATGTTGATTAAAACCTGCTCTTTCGTGTCTGGTCAAAATACCGGAAGAGGTCAATTTGAAAAATAAAATGTTCTCATCTGCATCCAGTCACATGCCGCTACTATCGATGGTTGTGTCGGTCGTTAAGCGCTTCCAGTGGCGAATTGGAATTTGGCGGACAAAGGTCCAACAGCGACCACAAATACAACCTATCATCAGCTTCAAAGCAACGAAATGCGCGCCATCTATTGATAAAGTGCAGCCCCCTATCGTTTTCTCATTAATCGAAGGAATTTCTCTCCAACCCGTTTTAAACGTGATTAGTTTATTATGAGTTTATGTCATTACAGTGTCATATCCTTCCATCCGAAGAAGAACGAATATTAATTTAGGGCAATACATATTTTGTAGCAGCTGCTGGTAAGTCTAAGAGGACTACTGATGAAATTTAGGTTAGACCTAACCGTTTGCACACAAAATACACTATGACAGACTGCCCACAATTTTAGAAAGTCTTTAGGCTTTTGTATTGCAAAAGTACGTATTAAGTGAGCCCCATGAATGTGTCAATCCTCTCCAACAAATTTATTTAGTTCAAATTTCCATAGATATCATTTCCCTAGATACATTAAATTTATGAAATAGATATACAGAGTAATCCAGTTGCTAATTTTATATAGAATTCAACACAGTATTAAATATATCAACGCATATTACCGGTATAGGTTCTGGGTTCAACAGATTTGTGAAATATTTTATTTTTGTTATTATAAACGAATACTGAGTATATAAAGTTTTAGATAATGTATTCATAAGGTTCTTCAACAAAGGCATTGGTTAATTTTTAAACGCGCCACGTTTACTGTACAATTTCAATTTTCTTGCTTTGCAGTCATCTTATTTGAGCCAAAAAATTTGCTTTTAAAATTAGCTTTCCTAACTTGAGTCTCAGAAGGACACAAATGTCTGCAGCACTTTAAATTAAATGTAAGCCACAGACAAAAATCGTTACGTAATACTTACGAAATTAATAATTTTTATCTTCCAAGTTGCTGCTTCAGAGCCAGGAATGATTCCAACTTTTCCTTAGTTCTGACGGCGGAGCGATCCAAGAGTGAAGTTGCCCAATGACACAACAAATGAGAACATGATGAGATTCACTTTCCAATTTAGACGCCATAGGAATATTAAACTGCAGCTGACATATGTAAGATTCGAGTGCTCGAAAGCAATTATAAACGCTGCGCATAGTCCCGTGTCTTGCGCACATTTACATATTTCATTCAGTGAGGTTTTAAGCGTGCATTTTGGTTTTAAATGTGACATTAATAAATTGAGTGAGTTTACTTAATGTATCCGTTATTGCCTGTTGGGATTTAATACGCAACGTTCGTAAGCCGGCAAGTCATCCGCGCGAGTGAAATTTGTGAATAATGCGTCAATAAATCAGCTGATGAAATTGTTAGGTGTATTTGTAATATATTTGTAATCATCGTTTTTCATTATTTATTCGTCTTCTTTTCATAGTACTTGAATTGATTGTTGAATACCATTTTAGAGTTAGTGTTGCACGAAATATAATTTATTTAAATGTCTGCTAAAGTGTTGGCTAAACCCTTTATCATTGTTGGTGACCTACGTTTTGTCATTTGGCAGGTAACGGCAAGTTAAAATTATCCCCGATAGAGAGGTCACTTTCTCATCAGTAATATGGAATCAAATAAACGAGATAAAATAAAATGTTCGTAATAAATTTATAACGAATTCATAATGAACTAGTCTCCGGGACAGCACCGGACGAAAAAAGACGACCAGAGTCGGCG